>JARVZY010006352.1:0-26646 GCA_030686995.1 Artemisia argyi
TAATGGTGCCTGTTAAAATTGGATCAAACGTGGAACAAATGTTTCACTTTTTGATTGAATACGAAACTTTTAGAAGAATTAGACCAAAATAGAAAGGGGAAACTCAAAAACTTGCATATTTTCCCAAAATACAAAACTTTTAGTGCATATATACCAACTAAAACTTTTTGACTATTAGGATATGTTCAAGTGGGGGCTGTTAGTTTTGTGGGCATAAAATAATAGATGTGTGTTACGATAGAACTCGAGACCATGGGATTGCACACTTTACGTATGAGAATTGATGTTCAATTAATTAATGTAAAACGTTACGTTTAATTATTATTTTACAATAACGACTAGCGAACGTTAGTATTCAACGGAATTGACTAACGAGCGTTAAAATAAAGAAAAGGAAAGTGCGAATAAGGAAACACATCAACAGGAGGTTCTAGAACCCCTCTTGCTCAGCCGAAACCCAACCCAATAGGGTTTAGGGTTGTTTTCTTGAGCTCCAAGTTTGAATTAGTATAAATACATGTCTTGTTATTCATTCTAATTGACTCTTGGTTCACCTAAACAACCCTAACTTCTTTTTTTCCTCCCTCTTGTGTTCTATTCGGCCGAACCCTCTATTCCATAGGGGTTTTCGGTTTTGATTGTTACACACTAAGTGTTTTGGTTGTTATTGTGATTCCATGAACTAGCATTCACATCAAATCGATTGTAGTACGTGTGTTCATGAACGTGGTACTAACACACTATTGTTAGTTTCTTGGATTAAATTACAAAAGGGTAAGGGGTAATTCTTATAATCCATATAAACCCTAATTAGGGTTCTTGATCATTGTATTGAAGATTAAGTTCTTGTTTGGCTATAACTTTAAGGTACGTTTTCTATTTGTTGTTTGGTTAATTAATATACGCATTATATGATCTTGTAATTGCTTCCGATATGCTTACTTGATGTTATTGTTTTATATATGAGTGTCATGATTATAGAATTCCAACAAGTATGAGATCGTTATCTTGAGTCACATGATTGACACACGAGAGTAGCACTATTATAAAATAGTAACATACTAGCACTTATTAAGAATGTTTACACACTTTAAAGTTTAAAGTGAGAAGAATAAAAGAGTTCATACTAGTATGTGGGTGAACAAATTGGGTGTAGCAAATATTTTAACACTTTTATGTGAGAAGATTTATTAATACTTTTCACACTTTTAAGAGTGAGAGTTTAAAATAATTATTCACACTTTTAAATGTGATGATTTTGACTTTGAAATAATTTTTCTCAGTTTTAAATATGATGATTTTGATTTTTGAAATATTTTTTTTTACACTTTTAATTGTGGGATTGAAATCCTTCACAATTTTTACCGTGTGGATTTTGAAACTATTATTCATATTCTTAAGTGTGAATATTTTTAAAATATTTCACGGTTCATAAAGTGCAAAGGAAAGACAAATTTGGTGTAGTGTAGATTTGTTTTTTAAGTTTTTTTTTGTCCTTTCATATATTTGTTTAATATTTTTTTTGTCTTTTCATGCATTTTTTTATTCTTAATTTTTTTGTCTTTTAATTTTTTATTTATTTTATCCTTTCAATTATTGTGTAATTGTTCCTCACAAGCTGCCAAGACTAATAACCCCACCAAAAGTCAGTTTCAAGAATTTCAGCTCTTTGACTATTTTTATTCCAACCCAATGGATGAGATTTTGAAGCCTCTTTGACTTCCTAAATTTCCGATGGTTTGATGGTAGGGAGGCGTCGTTTTTAAGCTTCCATGTTGTGGTGTGGAAGGTTTGGAGATAAAGAGAGATGATAATGAGTGAATGTGTTTATCGTTTGATTGTTATATTGGGAAGGTTAAATAAAAAAAGAAAAAAAAAATTATGTGAAATCTCTAAAATAGTTTATGTGAAATCTCTATATTTGATGTGGAGCCCAAATGTCTATTTTGGTAAACCAATAAAATTTGGCCAATTCTAGCATATTCATTTTAGTAATTTATTCTAAAATCCACATGATATTTTCTAAACACCAATCAACCCTTAGGTAAAACACAAATGCTATTACTATTTTTAGTCACAAAAATCTCCAAAATAATAATAATAATAATAATAATAATAATAATAATAATAATAATAATAAAGCAAGTGTCCCTTCAAACTATAATTAGTCTGTTTTCGAATTTAAGTCTCTTTTAATATTCGAACAGGGGGTGTTTGAAAGCCTTTGAATGGGACAATTCAGTGAGTAGATCAAAATCAGTCAGAGGCAAGTTTGTTTGGTAGCAACAATTTAACACACTGAGCGATTCCACTTGGTTCTAATTCATTATGGGTCCCAAGCATGCATTATCATTCAGCACCCATTCTTTTCACAATATTACCCTTTCTTTCAACCGTTTGGTCCTATGTCCTCACGTCACTCTCCAAAATACAGTACTACAAAGAAAACACAAGCAAGATTGGAATACAAAGATCTCAGGTTTTTACTTTGATTGATATTAAAGGATCTTTAAAGATCTTAATAAACCCATCATAGATCTTGACCAACCAACTAAAAAAACAAATAACTGCCTTACCTGAGACCTTATAAGAAGATCTTGAAGCCAAAAATCTTCTGGTTCTTTTGTGGGTCTGTGGAAACCGAATGGGAATGTTAGTGTTTTAGTTGTATGTGTTTGTGGTTTTCGGATTCAAGAAAAAAGAAATAGAAGCTTTGTAGTTATGAGATCTAGGTTTGGAGATTTGTGGTTACGAGAAGTAATGGAGAAAATATTTGTGGTTTTTGATGGAGAGATAAGGAAGATGATGGGTAGGTACTGTGTGATGTATGAGGAGTAATAAGGATGGTTTGTACTTATTTGTTTTGGAGATAATGATGATTTGCATTTGTCGGTACTAGTTTTTGTGATAAAGAAAATGAAATTTTAATTTATGGAAAAAAATGAATGAAATTTTAATTTATAAAAAAGAAAAGAAAATAGTTATGGCTTTGATCACCATTAGCATATTGGTGTTAGAGAGTAGTTTTGTAAAAAGAAAGCTGGGGTGACCACAAAACTTATGGTTACCATTAGCATCAATCTAAATTTCACAATGTTATGCATTTTTCGACCAATGCACCTCTATGACTTATTTATTATTAGCATCGTGGGAATATAAAGGTAAAATGGTATTTTTATGGTATTTCGATAAGATTATTTACATTTTTTTTTTTAATTTCAACATTACTTTTTTTATGTTATATTTTTATTTGAGTTAATAATTTTATTTTATCAAATGGTATATTTTGTTCAATACAAAATCAGACAGAAGGTTAAATTGGTAATTTCAGACAACTCAGATTGCTCATTCAGAACAAATATCAAACAATCATTTTCACTCAGAATCAGGTTCACTCAGCATTTTAGAATTATTCAGCAGCTTTGATTCATTCAGTACTAAATCATACGGAGTATTTTTTTTATCAAACAGCCCCTAAATCTCCCTATAATAACGTAATTTCCAATAAATTCATAAAAATTCTTAATAAACAATCCTAAGCATCTATCCTGTAATAACTCACTAGCTCATGACCCGTGTAATACACGGGTTATATAATTAATTACTCAAAAAGTAGTTGTAATATATAAGAAGATGCAATTCCATATCACTTCTATTTCAAATCAATAAAATTCAAAAGCATCTCTAACGAATAGTTATTACTTTGGAATACTCATGACTGTAGGGGTGTAAACGAGCAAAGTCGAGCCGAGTACTGTCTACCTCGAACTCGACTCGATTACTAAAAATTGAGCTCGAAACTCAACTCGATTACTAAAACTCGAGCTCGAAACTCGACTCGATCTCGGTCGAGCTTTGAATTTCAAGCTCGAGCTCGGCTCGGCATCTCAAACTCGAGCTCGATTATTTCCACATTTAAAGCTCTAACTTGATAAAAATTTAGAATATCAAGCTCGACTCGACTAGATTTTTTGACAATTACATATATATATATATATATATATATATATATATATATATATATATATATATATATATATATATATATATATATATATATAAGGGTAACAGTTGCATTGAGGTGGCAATATTCCTTAATAGATAGCATGGCGCATGATTTTCTAAATTTCAAAGAAACTGTTATATTGAGTCTTAAAGCTGATAAGAGTAATGGTACAAAAGCTTACAAAACAATTAACACTCCATTCTGCGTTCAAAAAAAAAATTAACACTCCATTATTTTACTTGGTCAAAGACTTGTTCAAACAACCCCCCGTGGCCCTAAAAGATAGCAAACAACTAGTTACTACACAGCTTAGTCAAACAACTAAACTACTATTAAAAAAATTCAGTTTTTTCACTCAGGTGTTTCCACAAACACATAGCGTGCATAATAAATCAGACAGAAACTTGGCTCGTTGAGATTAAAAGAAAAATCATTCGCAAAGCATGATACAAATCTTACAATTTCACCATAAGTAGTTTGACCAGAGTAGGATTGTTGAATATACATTCAAGTTCATTTGATTATAAGCAATCCCGAACACCCTCTAAATACAAAATCATGACAAAAAGAGAAGGATACCAAATATAAACGTCGAGGAACAGAATCATAAGAAAAAAAATTTGAAGAAAAAGACATTTCATCAAACAATTGGTATGCATACTTATAAAACATGGAAGTACACGCCAGAAGTGTTCTAGAATTCCGCAACGACTGGTGGCCTTGCTTGTGCATTGTCTACATTTGTAATGCGCCCTATTGATTCGATAAAGGTAAGGCATGTTTAAAGAAGTTACACTTGATATGTTCCACCACCAGTTTCATGATATCGCTTGTACCATTTTTAAATTTAAATGTTGGTAGGAGTTATTATTATTTCCTTGTGTATTTATACAGACTCGAGTACAAGCATTAACTCTTTGTTTCCCATAAATAATTGCAAAACTTCAAGATGTTGGATCTCGTGAAGTTTATAGAGGCTCCATTTCTAGAATTATATGACAGTTATCGAGGTCCGCTTTCATTTCAGTCTCCTTTGTTTTGTCTTTCATTTGAATGTTATATAATTTCTCTTATATACAATGCAACCATGGATTACTGACTGGAATCTTTGAAACAAGCAAGATCGTGTTGATAAATGATGCTAGAACACTTCCAGGTTTGCAGAATTTATTGCAAATTTTGTTGGGTAATGTTGATGGATCAAGCCGGGTCAAGGACTTGGTTCTTGTTTGACCAAGTCTAGAGGAAATAAGTTTAGTTTTATTATAAATAGCAGTCTAGCATATTGTAATGTATGTATTCAGTTTTCCCTTTTAATATACAACACCAACAACAACAAACCCAATCCCGCCCGGGGCGGGGTATGGGGGAGGTAAACTGTAGACAGATCCTACCCCTACCCCAGGGTAAACCCGGGAGTAGAGAGACTGCTTCCAACGAGACCTCCGGCAAGTGCAGGTGTGCGAGTTTCCCTTTTAATATACAAACCATTGAAACCCATCTTACTGTTTTGATTAGCGTTTACTGGGGTTGTGTTTTCGGGTTAAAGGGACTGATAACCTTCAAATTTTAGCTTTGAATTATGAGGATCCTTATGCAAGATATTCTACAATTCTGCATTTTTATAGGTACAAAGTATAAATAGTTTTTTCTACAAGAAATTTATTACTTTTACAAACCCCTTACATGGCTACATGTACATTACAGTAGGTAATTTGGTTCTTATACTATAGCTTTCACGTTTATCTTTTAAATATTGATGATTATCTTCATCGATTATGAACTCAAAAGATTTCTTACTGTTTAGGATTTTATTGAAAGTGTTTATAAGGCCTGATTGGAATTCCTTACTGAGAGATGCTCATTTGTATATGTATCTTATACAATTATACATCACATGCGATAAGTGGAAACCAGTCTGACCCACTGAGTTATTAAAATGGGTCGAATGACGTTTGCATTAGCATACCCTTATGAATATACGCACTTCCAAATATTTAGTGGATGTCTTCAAAAAAGAAGAACAAATTCTTCGATTGAACAGATAATGCAATTTAACACTCAACCTCTAAGCGTCATTTAACATCCAGCACTAATGTTATTTCCAACGGATCAATAGCATCTTATTGACTATCAAACAAGTTATTGATTTAAAATCACTGGAAGTTGTGAACATCTTTTGACATTTTTCCTAGATTTTTATACTGCATGTTAATTCTGCACCAAAAGCATGATTGAATGTTTACAAGTTGCATCCTAAAAGTAGTTGTACCATTATCCCTTAAAGTTATAATGCAATATAAGTCTAGTCTTCCCACTCTGAAGGTACAGACAAAAGGAAGGTGCATGTCAAGTTGCTAACATCTTGGACCATTATCCCTTACATTATAGGTGATGCTAGTCGTGCTACTTGGATGGCATGATTAAAGTTATAATATTGCAATATAAGTCTAGTCTTCCCACTCCCAAGTTTTCTTCAAAGTCTTTAATGATATGATTATCCATAGAAATCAGTTATTATTAGTCAAAGAATATGTGGAGGACAGACAAAATGTGTTGCTAGTTGTGCTATATGTTATAATGCAATATAGGTGCAGTCTCCCCCACCCCAGCAATGGGGCAAAATAGCTATCTGTACTATTGTTGGTTATTTGTTGTACTGACTGCTTGTGGAACCTGTTAACAATGACAGAGGACTCTTGCTAAATCCGTCCCCTTTACATAGTAGTCACTAAATCAATAGTTGTATACCTCGACAATGAAATTCTGAAAGTTTCGCCTTTCGAGTGTATTCATAATTTATTAACGTGCTTACTTTAAGAGCTTCATCTTAAAATTCATGAGCCAAGTACAAATATACACATGAAGTAAGCTAGTGTTTCATAAGCAGAATACACCAAACATGAAACGAAATACACTATGTACAAACAACCAAGGAATGCAAAAAATATAATCAAACGAAACCTCTCAGGCTCTATATCTTGCATAGCATTGATGCATAGCTTACAACCCCATTGGACCGGTCAGTTTGAGCACATGTTATAAAGCCATTGTGGAGGGAAAAGTAAAACTATTGGGAATATCTCTTTTTGTTTCACACCTGATCTTCAAAAAGTATTATGAACCAGCTTGTGCCATTTCCATATTTCAAACTTATATTCAACATTACCCTTCTTAAGACCTAATCAATTAATCAATATAAGGAATCTTTAGAGTGACCAACATAGAATGTCAAAAGATATTTATATAAAAAACAAAGAAGAATGAGGTATGCAATGTTGTTGTGCTACTCTTGTTTGTTGTTGCCAAATTTTGCTGAGTCCTAAATTATAATGACAGATTTAAAAAAGGTTAAGCTATTACTAATTTCTTAAACATTAATATGCAGAACACCACTAGAATCACCAGCTAGTTACTTTTTTTACAATCTAACATTAATGCAGACTAATAATTACTACTAGTAATTGCTTAAATTACATTAGGAATCCATAAAGATCCGTAAAAATACTAGAACATTTATTATACCAATGAACATACGAATTCAGAAAATTGAATTGGTCCAACACAGGTACATTCACATTAGAGACTTGAAACTTGAGAGTTGAGACTTGAGATTGTTGTCAAAGTTACAATGTCAATAAGCTTTATGGATAGTATGACACTGAAGTTTCAATGTTGCTACTTAATGCAAGTTTAATTAACAAAAAAGGTGTAGTTATCGTCTTATCATTTTTCCTAAAAAGATGGGTATAACTGAAATGGGTCATACAATTAATGTAGAAAATGTAGCTTACAGTAATATGAAATGGGTTAAACATGGAACTGATTACCCACTCTTGTGAAACAAACCAAAGAAAACAGCGAAAAATAAACTGGGTCAAATGGGGTAGACTCAAAAAAATATCTGAACGTGTCTTTATTTTGTTTCATTACATATAAAACTTGCCATCATTATTAATATACTTAACGTAAAATGCTACAAAGGACCTAAGTTATGACGGGTAAAGGTGCAATGGGTCACAACGGTATAAACACAAATGTGGAAGCTAAACCTTCGTTTGACAACACCTACCCAAACCCGTATGAACCTATGAGGAAGTAAACAAATAAGGCACACTAACCACAACTCTAAACAGCCCCTATTGGTCTCAAATCAGCCCCAAACCAGCAGGTAATAAATGTAATCAAACACACAACAAGGACACCAAACTTTTAGTGTGGAAAACCCCAAAACGGGTAAAAACCACGGGACACCTAGTGCCGCTGAAATCCACTATCAACAAGGAGAGGTACACAAGTTCTTCTCTAGATAACACTAGAGGTATACAACAAACATCATAATCTTGGAATCAACATCAAGATATATGGCAACAAATAAAGAACAAGAAAGGAAGAATATCACCAAAACTGATGCAATCTGCCCGGGCAAGAAACAGGACTTCCAGGCCTCAAAATCAGAATCCCAACGGTCAAAACCTTCCTTTATATGTAAGGAAGCTACTGTCCGAAAATCGTGACGATCCGACGGTTCAAACTCCGGTGATCGTACAAACACTGCTTTTGGGTTTTGGGTGATATATATTTTACTCCGAAAATCTTCTTTCTTTTTCTTCTTTTATCTCACTTCTCTCTTGTTTTGATCCTCTTCTAACTGCTGAACATATGAAGTAATATTGGGGACTAAAATGGACCCCAAGATGGGCCTTAAAGAGTTGGGCTCTTAACCTCATGGGATAAGAAAAATCCATCAAATCTCCCCCTTTTCTGTCTATGAGGAAGAGTTCGCCATCCCGGCGATCGAGCAACAGACCTTGAGCTTCTCCCTTGCTAACGGCTTGGTCAACATATCGAAACCATTATCATCGGTATGAACTTTATCAAGTTCAAATAAACCATCTTCAATAGCATCTCTAATCCAATGGTACCTCACATCAATATGTTTTGTTCGCTTATAAAACATATAATTCTTCGCAAGGTGAATAGCACTTTGATTATCACAAAGAACCAAGTAGCGCTGTTGCTTGAAGCCAAGCTCCTGCAGAAACCTTTTCAACAACAATAGTTTTTTACACGCTTCTGTTGCTGCCACATACTCAGCCTCTGTTGTAGACAAAGCAACACACTTTTGCAATCTAGATTGCCATGAAACAACTCCCCCTGCAAAGGTCATCAAATATCCAGAAGTGTATTTCATGTTGTCCTTATTTCCCGCCATATCTGAGTCTGTGTAACCAACAAGCACGGGCTTCCCATTTCCTAATGTGATACCCAATTTGGAAGTACCTCGCAGATATCTAAATATCCATTTAACGGCTTCCCAATGCTTCTTACCAGGATTTGACAGGAACCGACTGACAACACCAACTGCATGAGCTAAATCCAGCCTTGTACACACCATAGCATATATCAAGCTACCAACCGCTGAGGAATATGGAACTCTATCCATCTTTTCAATGTTCTTTTTGGAAGATGGACAATCTTTATCAATTAGCTTAAAGTTGGGAGTAAGAGGGGAATTCACCACTTTAGCTTTATCCATGTTGAACCTGAACAACACCTTTTCAATGTATTGCTCTTGTGATATATGCAACTTCTTAGCACCCCTATCACGGAAAATCCGAATGCCAAGGATTTGTTTTGCTGGCCCCAAGTCTTTCATAGCAAAAGACTTGCTCAAATCTCACTTCAGTTGGGCAATTCTTCCAACGTTCTTGCCAACAATCAGCATATCATCAACATATAGCAATTAGATGATGAAGTCATCATCACAAAATTTCTGAAAGAAAACACAGTGATTTGAAGAGGTCTTTCGGTAGCCTTGCTTCCCTATAACCGACTCAAACTTCTTGTACCGCTGTCTTGGTGCTTGTTTCAAACCGTACAAACTTTTCTTAAGTCTACACACGTAGTCTTCCTTCCCCTTAACTTGAAAACCTTCAGGCTGCTCCATGTAGATTTCTTTATCCATATCACCATGAAGGAAAGCTGTCTTGACATCCATTTACTCCACCTCAAGATCGAGGCTAGCCACCAAACCAAGAACAACTCGAATAGATCCCATCTTCACAACTGGAGAGAAAATCTCATCAAAATCAATACCTCTTTTCTGACTGAAACCTTTTACCACTAATCTGGCCTTGTATCTTGGTCTAGAAGTATACTCATCAGTCTCCAATTTGAAAACCCATTTGTTCTTCAAAGCTCTCTTACCCTTAGGCAATTCTACTAGCTCAAAGGTATTGTTTTTATGCAAGGAATTCATCTCATCTTGCGTGGCTTCAGACCATTCCTTTTTGTGTTCATCTTCCATAACTTCTGCATAACACTCGGGCTCTCCTCCATCAGTGAGTAAAACATACTCATGTGCAGAATAGCGTGTGGAAGGATGATGATCTCTAGTGGACCGTCTAACTGGAACGAATGGTGGCATAGGTACTGGTAACTTAGGATGAACGTCTTCATCTAGGTATGGTTGCTCTTGAGCATCAACATCATCAGCACCATGTTCTTCATCATTCTGAATATCATCTCCAAACTGTGCATCAAATGTCTTGGAGGAACCGGATCTAAATCCATAGGGTCATCATTATGTTGAGGAATTGTCTCCTTCTCAGCATTCTCAACATCTTTCAAAGTTTGGTCTTCGTCAAACTCTACATCTCGGCTATGAATTAGTTTCTTTTGAACTGGATCATACAACCTGTGCCCAAGTTCATCTTGACCATACCCGAGGAACACACATGGCTTAGACTTCACATCAAGCTTTGATCTTTCATCTTTGGGAATATGCACAGATGCCTTGCATCCAAAGACTCGTAAATGACGGTATGAAACATCTTTGCCGCTCCAAACCCTGTCAGGAACATCGAAGCACAAAGGGACACAAGGGGTTAGATTAATAACATGTACCGCCGTATTCAAAGCTTCACCACAAAAAGAAGCAGGCAACCCTGCATGCGAAAACAAGCATCTGACTCTTTCAACCAAAGTTCTATTCATCCGCTGTGCTAAGCCATTCAACTGCGGTGTCTTCGTGGAGTCTTTTGATGCTGAATTCCATGCTCTCTACAATAAGCATCAAAAGGGCCAATGTATTCACCTCTATTGTCGCTTCGAATACATTTAAGTTTCTTCCCTGTCTGCCTCTCAACTAAAGCATGAAACTGCTTAAACACATCCAATACTTGATCTTTAGTCTTCAAGGTATACACCCAAACCTTTCTTGGGTGATCATCGATGAAAGTGACAAAATACGAACACCCACCAAGTGTTTTAGTCTTCATGGGACCACAAACATCGGAATGTACCAGATCAAGTATGTTCTCCATTCTGAAAGGAGACCGACTCTTAAAAGCAAGTCTAGTTTGCTTTCCTGCCAAACAGTGAGAACACTTCTTTAAGTTGATATCATGCACACCGGTTAACACATTCTTCTTAGAAAGAATAGACATCCCCTTTTCACTCATGTGACCAAGTCTCTTGTGCCATAACTCGGTCATATCATCATTGTCTACAACATTGACAATGCTCTTGGAGATCTTCGGATGTGTCATATATAACTTGGATTCCCTTTTCCCTCTTGCAACAATCAAGGATCCGAGAGTCACTTTCCACAAGCCATTACCAGAACTGTTGTGGTAACCATCTTCGTCAAGAAGACCTATTGAGATAATATTGAGTCTCATATCTGGGACATGTTTCACATTATGTAAAACCAATTCCATCCCTGTGTCAAACTTCAAACAAATATCTCCAATACCAGCAATCCTAGATAGCCCAGTATTACCCATCCTAACAACACCGAAATCACCTGGTGTGTAAGATGAAAAATATTCTTTTCGTGTTGCAACATGACACGTAGCACCACTATCAAGAATCCAACTCGAATCATCATGAGCAATGTTAACCATATCATAATATGAACAAACAAAGAACTCATCTGTGGTGGTATTTACTTTAGTACTGTCATCACCATCATCATCTTTCTTGTGTTTGTTCTTCTGGTTGTTGTAGTTTTTCTTCTTGTTCTCCTTTTTAAACTGTCTGCAAAACTTCATTGTGTGTCCCTTCTTGTGACAATGGTAGCATTCAACATCAGCAAATTTTCCTTTCCTGGAACTACTGCGATGATTACCTCTGTTACTCGGACCTCTACTTTGACTTCTCCCCCGCCTTTCAGTGACCAAGGCATCTGACTGTGAAGAAGAACCTTGTGACTTTCTTCTCATTTCTTCATTCAGAATACTGCCTTTAGCCAATTCCATGGTGATAACACCATCTGGTGCAGAGTTGGACAAAGATGTTCTAAAAGTCTCTCAAGTATCCGGTAAAGTACCAAGAAGCCACAAGCCTTGAATCTCATCTTCAAACTTGATACCCATACCTGCAAGCTGATTTATAATACCCTGAAAAGCATTTAAGTGATCAGTAATAGGAGACCCATCAGTATACTTTAATCCCATCATTTGCTTGATTAAGAACAACTTGTTATTTCCAGTTTTTCGAGCATATAACTGTTCAAGTTTGTTCCAAAGAGTACGAGCATGGGTCTCCTCACAAATATGGTTCAAAACATTATCATCAACCCACTGCCTAATATACCCACAAACCTGTCTATGCAAAATAGTCCATTCTGCATCTGTTTTGTTCTCAGGTTTCTCAGCACTAAAAACAGGCAAGTAGTAATCTTTAACATAAAGGAGATCTTCCATCTTCCCTTTCCAAACATGATAATTAGAACCATTCAAACTTACCATCCTACTTGTATTAGCTTCCATCATTCAAACAGGTTATGTCCCTAAACCAAGAACCAATCTCTGATGCCAATTTGACGGGTAAAGGTGCAATGGGTCACAACGTGTAACAATTCGCAATTTCAGGTTAATTACCATTCCCGGAAAATTTCACTATTCACTTTTACTATTCATTTTTCCCGAAACTTTCCCGAAAGTTGATTTTTATTTGATATTCTCGAGTGATAAATCATTTCCATGGCAAATTAAATGTTTGACATTCGTCAGATCATTTTCGTGAAAGTTATTAAGGAATTACACGTTTTAGGGTAAAACGTCATTCAGAAATTCTACGTACAACGAAACTCGACCGCGTTAAGTGACCCCGCATCAGAAAAATGTTTGACACACTCATGATTTATTTGAGAATTAATCGTGACTGAGAAAAATATGACCAAAGACTTCCCGGCAGGTCACCCAAGCCTGTACTACTCTCGCATAAGCACGCTTAACCGTATGGGCGATTAACCGTTAGACCACAAAACGTTTTTCTAAGACGATTTGAGTTTTCAACTTATTAGAAAAAGTCAACATATTTTTCCCTCCTCCATTGACCAAAAATCATCCCTTGATGTTATAAGTCATTCCTTGATTTTTAGGCTTACGGTTTGATGTCTAAAAGACATTTAATACCAACCGACACTAGACTGAGCCCAGTCTAGACATTATAAGTCATTTTAAATCATTTTTATCACATTAGAAAAGTAACATTTTACTTTTCTCAATTTTACGCAATATTCGTACGTTTTACGTATTACGCGTTTTAGACCCGTGTTTCCAGTTTTTAGCAGGGTTTTACCACCCAAATGGAACCTACCACTCATTTTATATTTTATTATGGGACATATGGACATGTCTAACAATACTTTAAAGTTCCATAATTTTACGACACCCGGTTTTACGTTTTGAGGCCTAATCATTTACGGTTGTCATTTCCCGGAGTCAAAACTCTTCCTAATACTTAGGATAATACCAAGCAAAGTCCACACCTTGTCCCCCAAGTTTAGGAACCTACCTAAGGGGGGGAATTCAGCCTTGTGTGTCTTAATCTCATGCTAGGAGCCTTAAGATGTGAACATGTGTTCAACTTGGCCTCCAAGTGTTGACTAGTCAACAATGTAACCTCCTCATTTGCATATAAATGCCTCTCTTTCCCCTCCTTGGCCATTCCAACGACCCACACACATAAAAACACACCATCATCTCATCCTTAGCTCATTTACTTCAAGTTCCATCCAAGAAATCAAGTGCAATATCCATACATAAACCCTAGTTTAGTTTTGATTCATCAAAACTACTTCAAATCCTTAGAAACTTTGGTGATTTCTCTTGAGTTTGAATCCACTCAAGTCACCTCAATTTTCATCATCTCTCTTTCAAGATTACAAGAGTAGAAAGATTGCATGAAGTGAAGTGGGTTGAAGCAAGTCTATCAAAGTCCTATCCTTACATGTTAACTTCCTTTCATCTTTGAAAGCCAAAAGTTGTGAGCCAAACCCTAACTTGATTCTTGTTAAATAATCATGTTCATGTTATTTACATGTTATTCTTGCTATATTATGTCTTGTAGTTATGTCCATGATGTATAAAAGTGAGCAAAACAAGTTATTGTTATTGATTGACAAGATAAGTTACTAAAACAAGTAAACTAGTGACTTTCTTGGTAAGACCTGATCAAAATGGTAAAAATATGATGTTGGATCATTACATATTACAGTATAGGACTTAACAAGGAAACCATAGCAATTTGAACCACCTAAAACGAGTATACGAGTCAAAAGTTACGCCCATTTGAAGTTACCAAAACTTTGCGGCAAACTGCCAAATACCATTCTGATCAAATTTGGGTTTTGAAAGTCCCACTTCTGGTCTGATTCATCAAAAAGTTAAAACATGAAAGTTGTCCGGAACGCCGTTTTCGTTCAGGAACAAAGAAGCTCGAGACCTAAAAACACTTTCCGAGTGATAAAATTCTTCAAATTCTAAACAGCCCATTTTTAGGCGAAAGTCACAAGATTATGGTTATACTTTGAAAGGAACAAGAGGTCTTATGACCTATAATCAAGACCACAACCATGGCTAGAGCCAAGGTTGAGTCTCAAGACCATGGAACAATGACCAAAGGTCATGGCTAGGCCATAACGAAATGACCATACAAGCTTACCAAGGCAAATACATGAACTAGAGAAGTTGGCGATAACTTGAACATACAATTTGGATCTACTTCATCTAAAGGAACCATGAGATATTACAAAGAGGAAATGACCATACAAGACTTATGAAACTACCCCTAATAACAATCTTCATGTACAAATAAACTTTCCTAAGTTTATTCAAGTATCGGACATGTAACTTTTCGGATCAAAACTTATATCTATATATTTCATCAACTACTACAATAGTAGGGAGCCTCATGTGAGGAGTTCATTATGTAAGCCGTCGAGTTGAGTTGTGGATTTACGAGTTAAAGTGTCCTGGCTCCTCGAACGCTTACTAACATGACTTCTGAATTATGTCGGCCCGAACGGTAGTAAACGATATACAAAACATACATGTTTCATGAATCTTTTCTTTCAAAGACTTACATTATACATCATACCACATCATGGACTATAAATGCAAGATATATATATAGGCACTACGTTATATTCATTACTCAAGTCCTAAGTCGCGACATTCAATTATAGGTTGCTCGTAGAAACCTTCACGATTCAACCGTTACATTCATTACTTGCTATCTTACTTAAGGTGAGTTCATAGCCCCACTTTACATTACTTCATTGTTTTACAAACCCTTGGGGGGAATACATGCTATTTTTAACCGAGCACAATGTTTTTAAATTGTATGCTTGCCTGATTGTTTTATTATCACTAAGTACCATCCTTGCCAAACCGAGATCCCATATTATGAACCATTTAATCACTTGCGAGGGTTACTTGCAAGTGAGCGCGAATATTGTGAATAGGCCTATCGGGATTGACGAATCCCATTTGTATTGACTAAGTTCAAACAAATGCATAATATTTGAGACATTAGGTATGACGGCAAAGTACCTACCGGGATAACTCCGCCGATTGATATTGGTACACGTTAACGTTTTGGTGTCATAAGCTTAGTATTTGATAATAACTGTTCCGGGCGTGTAACAACTTGGCCCATATTTGTTTTCCAAACATTGGTGTGAGTCTATAGCTCACACTACCAACATATTGTGTTCAAACATTAAACAAACTCTATGAATATCACTCAACCTTTGTGTTGACCTCTCAAGCATGTATTTCAGGTTCATGACGATCAAGGATGGCACTGAAGGACACGGATACTCAAGAGGGCTATAAATTTTATTATCATTCAAAACTCATTTCATGTAAATTGTAAACATGGAACCATTTGGGACCTCATTTTGTAATCTCTGATATTTATATAATTTGAATGATAAATCTTTTAAAACGACTCAATTGGAGTTCGTTTTCTATCATTGTGACTATTGTGCCGTCGAGTAACACCCAGTTTGAATTCCGCTGCATCCATGAATTGGGGGTGTTACAGATTGGTACCAGAGCCATGGTTATAGAGAAACGGGTCTAATTGAGACCTAAACTATAACTACAACTACAAGGAAAACCATTTTTATAGCCTTCCGCTCTCCGTGTCTTCCATCCTCCAGACGATTATGGACTTAGTAAGCATGTTATGCTACACAAACATATTAGTATATTCATATATATACCTCTTTTGAGCATTTCCCCGTAAGCATTTTATGCTACATGAACACATATAAGTATATTGATATATACACACTAAGCATTTTATGCTACATGAACACATATAAGTATATTGATATATACACACTAAGCATTTTATGCTACATGAACACATATAAGTATATTGATATATACACACTAGGCATTTTATGCTACATGAACATATTAGTATATTGATATATAAACTCGGTTTATTTTCAATCATTTATCTAAACAATGGACTAAACATATCTGTGTATGCCTATTCTAAGGCATTTCGGCACAGCCACACTCTCCCAATCATGTTCTTACTCCAACATTATATGTCCAAGACATTGTAACTGATTGCAATGGTCTCATTCATTTTCCAAGACATTGTGAGATACAATGGTCTCATTCATTTTTCAAGACATTGTGAGATACAATGGTCTCATTCACTTTTCAAGACATTGTGAGATACAATGGTCTCATTCATTTTCCAAGACATTGTGAGATACAATGGTCTCATTCATTTTCCAAGACATTGTAAGATACAATGGTCTCATTCATTTTCCAAAACATTGTATGATACAATGGTCTTAATCATTTCTCAGATGTTTTGAGTCACACAATGACCTAACCTACTTCCCAGACATTGTGAATTGCACAATGGTCTAACCTACTTCCGAGACATTGTGTTTTGTGCAAATGGTCTCTAGAATTATTCCATCACATCATCAATATCATTTCTTATGATATCAAAAACCCGTCACAATCTATGGATTTCAAAACAAGAAATATGAGATTTCTAAAGGACAAACTAATCCATCATCGACAAAAGCTGAACTTTCTCTACATTCATCAAAGTTTTCTTATGAAACCTTCATTATTAAAAGTTCGTGATCCTGGCCAAGTATGTTCTATTTTAGAACTACTTAAAATTTCCTTTCCATACGTATCTACCCTTACTACCTTCTATGCAATGGAATATGAAAACATACGTTACAAGTCTTGAATGGACGGGACTTGCAACTTAAGGGTTTGACATCGCCTTTGTTTAGTGGACAGTTTCCCGAAAGCAACAGACATATCAAAAGTATACCTAGTTTAGGTATTTGAAAATTTTATCGAACCTTGGCTAAATATAGACTAGTCACCTATATTTAACCTAGGGACAGTGGAATATAGTCTGACTAACTATATTCGACTTAGAATTTTCAAATACTGAGAGTAGTTGTACTAGAGTTATGTTTAGATTGATTTCCTACATGAACACGATAAACCACCAGAATACATTAAAACAATCTAGAGACACGATAGTGTCTTACCACTCAACAAGATTTTAACACCTTATTTGTACTACCTAATTTCATTCTTGAATTTTTTCATTTATGAGATAATCCGAACTACTATCTTGGAATAGTTATCAAATCTTCTCTTCATCCTGTAGAAGTACTATCCTGTTTAGGTCCTAAGGATACCATTCCATCATAAACCTTTAAAATCTCTTAAGATTTTTAAAGCAAACTCAACATCTATACCTAAGAGTATTAATGTTAAGCATACACTACACACTTTTGTTCTTCAACATATCACATCATTATCTTCACAACCGTTACAAACACAAGCTCATTAACAGATCTTGATGCACTTTTAAAGCTCAAATCATCCTTAGTTACACCACAAGCACCCTTATCAGCTTTACAAGATTGAATATTCATCTTGTACTTTTGCTACACCAGTGTCATCTCGTAATACACTACCTTGTAACTCACCGGCTAAGTATGAATGTTGGGTTGGGAATTCTTAAGTAGGATGATTTGTAATTATTTGAATGGATTGGGATGCCTTTTCATTTAAATAAAGAAATTGTAAATCACCGAACCATAAGTTTATATTCCTCTATTTACATTGTTTGGGATGCCTCTCTATGTAAATAAAGAATTATAAACAAGTGGGCTTATTTGTATCCAAAATAACATAAGTATGAAGTCAACCTACATTACATTGCTCAGGTATGGCATAATACCTACATTACATTGCTCGGGTATGGCTTGATACCTACATTACATTGCTCGGGTATGGCATAATACCTACATTACATTGCTCGGGTATGGCATGATACCTACATTATATTCGCCACAAGAAATCCTATCTTTTCACCGACATCGCTTCAAACCATGACATAAACACTAGGTACAACAACCGATTACCTACTATGCTATGATTGCAACTACTATCCCAATTTCCATTGATATTCCACTACTATATCAATTTCCATTTATTGGATTCCTATGTAAATTGCTATTGTTGTTCAACTGTTATATCAATTGCTATTGAGACTTGACAACTATATCAATTTCCATTTTGATATTTAACTATATCAAATTTCTGTACAACTACTATATCAATTTCTATTAATAATCGACTGCTATATCAATTTTCTTTGATATTCGACTATTATATGGATCTCTACTGAAATTCAACCATGTTATCAATCTCTATTGACACACCATATTCTGAGACAAATCAAACTACATCACTAGTAATTCCAAACTTTGGTCCTCATAAGTAACCACACATCTTTATCGACACCACTCCAACATATGACACACAAAGAACTTCGGGACGAAGTTCCCCGTAAGGGGTAGAGACTGTAACAATTCGCAATTTCAGGTTAATTACCATTCCCGGAAAATTTCACTATTCACTTTTACTATTCATTTTTCCCGAAACTTTCCCGAAAGTTGATTTTTATTTGATATTCTCGAGTGATAAATCATTTCCATGGCAAATTAAATGTTTGACATTCGTCAGATCATTTTCGTGAAAGTTATTAAGGAATTACACGTTTTAGGGTAAAACGTCATTCAGAAATTCTACGTACAACGAAACTCGACCGCGTTAAGTGACCCCGCATCAGAAAAATGTTTGACACACTCATGATTTATTTGAGAATTAATCGTGACTGAGAAAAATATGACCAAAGACTTCCCGGCAGGTCACCCAAGCCTGTACTACTCTCGCATAAGCACGCTTAACCGTATGGGCGATTAACCGTTAGACCACAAAATGTTTTTCTAAGACGATTTGAGTTTTCAACTTATTAGAAAAAGTCAACATATTTTTCCCTCCTCCATTGACCAAAAATCATCCCTTGATGTTATAAGTCACTCCTTGATTTTTAGGCTTACGGTTTGATGTCTAAAAGACATTTAATACCAACCGACACTAGACTGAGCCCAGTCTAGACATTATAAGTCATTTTAAATCATTTTTATCACATTAGAAAAGTAACATTTTACTTTTCTCAATTTTACGCAATATTCGTACGTTTTACGTATTACGCGTTTTAGACCCGTGTTTCCAGTTTTTAGCAGGGTTTTACCACCCAAATGGAACCTACCACTCATTTTATATTTTATTATGGGACATATGGACATGTCTAACAATACTTTAAAGTTCCATAATTTTACGACACCCGGTTTTACGTTTTGAGGCCTAATCATTTACGGTTGTCATTTCCCGGAGTCAAAACTCTTCCTAATACTTAGGATAATACCAAGCAAAGTCCACACCTTGTCCCCCAAGTTTAGGAACCTACCTAAGGGGGGGAATTCAGCCTTGTGTGTCTTAATCTCATGCTAGGAGCCTTAAGATGTGAACATGTGTTCAACTTGGCCTCCAAGTGTTGACTAGTCAACAATGTAACCTCCTCATTTGCATATAAATGCCTCTCTTTCCCCTCCTTGGCCATTCCAACGACCCACACACATAAAAACACACCATCATCTCATCCTTAGCTCATTTACTTCAAGTTCCATCCAAGAAATCAAGTGCAATATCCATACATAAACCCTAGTTTAGTTTTGATTCATCAAAACTACTTCAAATCCTTAGAAACTTTGGTGATTTCTCTTGAGTTTGAATCCACTCAAGTCACCTCAATTTTCATCATCTCTCTTTCAAGATTACAAGAGTAGAAAGATTGCATGAAGTGAAGTGGGTTGAAGCAAGTCTATCAAAGTCCTATCCTTACATGTTAACTTCCTTTCATCTTTGAAAGCCAAAAGTTGTGAGCCAAACCCTAACTTGATTCTTGTTAAATAATCATGTTCATGTTATTTACATGTTATTCTTGCTATATTATGTCTTGTAGTTATGTCCATGATGTATAAAAGTGAGCAAAACAAGTTATTGTTATTGATTGACAAGATAAGTTACTAAAACAAGTAAACTAGTGACTTTCTTGGTAAGACCTGATCAAAATGGTAAAAATATGATGTTGGATCATTACATATTACAGTAGAGGACTTAACAAGGAAACCATAGCAATTTGAACCACCTAAAACGAGTATACGAGTCAAAAGTTACGCCCATTTGAAGTTACCAAAACTTTGCGGCAAACTGCCAAATACCATTCTGATCAAATTTGGGTTTTGAAAGTCCCACTTCTGGTCTGATTCATCAAAAAGTTAAAACATGAAAGTTGTCCGGAACGCCGTTTTCGTTCAGGAACAAAGAAGCTCGAGACCTAAAAACACTTTCCGAGTGATAAAATTCTTCAAATTCTAAACAGCCCATTTTTAGGCGAAAGTCACAAGATTATGGTTATACTTTGAAAGGAACAAGAGGTCTTATGACCTATAATCAAGACCACAACCATGGCTAGAGCCAAGGTTGAGTCTCAAGACCATGGAACAATGACCAAAGGTCATGGCTAGGCCATAACGAAATGACCATACAAGCTTACCAAGGCAAATACATGAACTAGAGAAGTTGGCGATAACTTGAACATACAATTTGGATCTACTTCATCTAAAGGAACCATGAGATATTACAAAGAGGAAATGACCATACAAGACTTATGAAACTACCCCTAATAACAATCTTCATGTACAAATAAACTTTCCTAAGTTTATTCAAGTATCGGACATGTAACTTTTCGGATCAAAACTTATATCTATATATTTCATCAACTACTACAATAGTAGGGAGCCTCATGTGAGGAGTTCATTATGTAAGCCGTCGAGTTGAGTTGTGGATTTACGAGTTAAAGTGTCCTGGCTCCTCGAACGCTTACTAACATGACTTCTGAATTATGTCGGCCCGAACGGTAGTAAACGATATACAAAACATACATGTTTCATGAATCTTTTCTTTCAAAGACTTACATTATACATCATACCACATCATGGACTATAAATGCAAGATATATATATATATATAGGCACTACGTTATATTCATTACTCAAGTCCTAAGTCGCGACATTCAATTATAGGTTGCTCGTAGAAACCTTCACGATTCAACCGTTACATTCATTACTTGCTATCTTACTTAAGGTGAGTTCATAGCCCCACTTTACATTACTTCATTGTTTTACAAACCCTTGGGGGGAATACATGCTATTTTTAACCGAGCACAATGTTTTTAAATTGTATGCTTGCCTGATTGTTTTATTATCACTAAGTACCATCCTTGCCAAACCGAGATCCCATATTATGAACCATTTAATCACTTGCGAGGGTTACTTGCAAGTGAGCGCGAATATTGTGAATAGGCCTATCGGGATTGACGAATCCCATTTGTATTGACTAAGTTCAAACAAATGCATTAATATTTGAGACATTAGGTATGACGGCAAAGTACCTACCGGGATAACTCCGCCGATTGATATTGGTACACGTTAACGTTTTGGTGTCATAAGCTTAGTATTTGATAATAACTGTTCCGGGCGTGTAACAACTTGGCCCATATTTGTTTTCCAAACATTGGTGTGAGTCTATAGCTCACACTACCAACATATTGTGTTCAAACATTAAACAAACTCTATGAATATCACTCAACCTTTGTGTTGACCTCTCAAGCATGTATTTCAGGTTCATGACGATCAAGGATGGCACTGAAGGACACGGATACTCAAGAGGGCTATAAATTTTATTATCATTCAAAACTCATTTCATGTAAATTGTAAACATGGAACCATTTGGGACCTCATTTTGTAATCTCTGATATTTATATAATTTGAATGATAAATCTTTTAAAACGACTCAATTGGAGTTCGTTTTCTATCATTGTGACTATTGTGCCGTCGAGTAACACCCAGTTTGAATTCCGCTGCATCCATGAATTGGGGGTGTTACACAACGGTATTAACAAAAATGCGGAAGCTAAACCTTCGTTTGACAACACCTACCCAAACCCGTATGAACCTATGAGGAAGTAAACATATAAGGCACACTAACCACAACTCTAAACAGCCCCTAGTGGTCTCAAATCAGCCCAAAACCAGCAGGTAATAAATGTAATCAAACACACAACAAGGACACCAAACTTTTAGCGTGGAAAACCCCAAAACGGGTAAAAACCACGGGACACCTAGTGCAACTTAAATCCACTATCAACAAGGAGAGGTACACAAGTTCTTCTCTAGATAACACTAGAGGTTTACAACAAACATCATAATCTTGGAATCAACATCAAGATATATGGCAACAAATAAAGAACAAGAAAGGAAGAATATCACCAAAACTGATGCAATCTGCCCGGGCAAGAAACAGGACTTCCAAGCCTCAAAATCAGAATCCCAACGGTCAAAACCTTCCTTTATATGTAAAGAAGCTACTTTCCGAAAATCGTGACGATCCGACGGTTCAAACTCCGGTGATCGTACAAACACTGCTGTTGGGTTTTGGGTGATATTTTACTCCAAAAATCTTCTTTCTTTTTCTTCTTTTATCTCACTTCTCTCTTGTTTTGATCCTCTTCTAAGTGCTGAACATATGAAGTAATATTGGGGACTAAAATGGACCCCAAGATGGGCCTTAAAGAGTTGGGCTCTTAACCCCATGGGCTAAGAAAATACCCAAAAGTTATCGTAATAAAGGACTCTGTACTAAAAAAGGACATAAATGCTGAAAATAATGTATATGCAGCTTCAACCATAGTATGAAAATTAACACCTCTTCAGATTATAAATTTAGATAGCTCCACGATTTCTCCATGAAATTCAGGCATTAGACATTATGTTAGCCTAGCTAATTGCCAACAAAATGAGTAGTAGTAGGAAGCAAAAGGCAGGTATAAAACACAGAGTAAGTTTAATATGCTAATAAGTCAAAGTTTGAGTTTGTATCTAGTCGATGGAAAGGATCCCATAAGGCAAAGAATAAATAGGCAAAAAATTGAATTGGGAATAGGCTTGCTCCACAAAACCTCCCGGTGATTTTGATTAAAACACACATAAAGTCCAACTTTTTATGTGTTGTTTAAATTAGCATAAGCTTTGTTGCTCAAGGTTTAACCTGGAAGTTAATCTTATTAGCTTTCTAAGATCAGATAATGTTGAAATATCAATTTCATTGTTATTTTGAATCTAATCAAGCCGTCAAAAAACTGTTTTTTCTCCTTCTCAAACTCTTTTAATTGGTATACACTCACAAAAAGCTTTCCTATCCTATAAGTTCGTATTCCTTTAAGTGTCAGCAAGATTCATAAAAACTAAAGGATTTATGCTAAAATGAGTTATCTTGTAAAGTATTTCATTCAGACATTTTATCAAATAGTTCATGTGCATATTACAACTGGATTAACATATGCCAATGAACTCGAATGAAGTCAAACCTTTTATGTTGGATCAGTTGGAAAAACCTCTTGCCTCTTAACCTAGAGGTCAAGGGTTCGATCCTCACTCCCTACAAAAGGCCGGAGGTCCTTTTCTACCTTAGGTAGAACCGGAAGCAGCCTCTCTACCTTCGGTAGGGGTATGGTTGTCTACGACTCAACCTCCCCCATACACCGTGGAAGACGGTATTGGGACCCATAAGAAAATAATAAAAAGAGCAAGGTTGGATCAAGTGGTTAACACCCTTGCCTCTGGAGACAGAGGTCAAGGGTTCGATCCTCACCCCTTGCAAGGCCGGAGGTCCTTTTCTATCTTTGGTAGAACCGGAAGCAGCCTCTCTACCTTAGGTAGGGGTAAGGTTGTCTACGTCTCAACCTCCCCCATACACTGTGGAAGACGGTATTGGGACCCATAACCCGTGGAAGACGGTATTGGGAGTTACTTTACTTTACTTTACTTTTTTCACAATGGTTGCTGCAGCATCAAACACATTTGCACCTCAACATAATCTGAAACTGATAAATAATAAATAGCACCACCTATCACTGGAAGCTAAGAACCAAGGTAATTCGTGCTTTGAAAAAAAAATAGTGTCATCGTCATCTTCAACACAAAGAAAATAAGACTCATATAGAATGTATTTTAATAAAAAGGCTCCACCTAATCCAAGATGATTTAAGCAAAAACCTTGCTTTAATAGCATATATAGAAGATTTGATATAAAATGCAACAAAAACAAAAACGCTCACTCCATAGGAAAACATGAACACAAACCCCTTGTTCAAATCAAAAAGGGGTATGAAGCATAACAACCCAAATAACAACCTAAATGTGTAAAATTTATTAAAAAATGACCTAATCGGTTGAGGTTTTTCAATTCATGCATGCATTTAATCAAACACAAAACAAAACATCATAATTGGCGAACTATTGTTTCTTTGGTAAGTTTCTTCCATTGTCTAATAAGCGAGAGTTAGTTCATACATTGAAAGAGCTGCTCGTAATTATAAAATGCATGATTGAATGTTTACAAGTTGCTTACATTTTGGACCATTATAGGTGATGCTAGTGGTGCTATCGTTGGCATGATTAAATTTATAATGCAACTATAAGTCTAGTCTTCCCACTCCCATGTCTTCTTAAGGTCATTCCTGATATGATTAAAGTTATAATGCAATATACGTCTAGTCAAGTCTTCTTAAAGTCTTCTATGATTATACATAGAAAATAGTTATTGTTTGTCAAGGAATTAGTGGATGATAGAATATAGGTGCTGCTAGTAAAATTGTAGTAAAATGGTTTTTAGTAAAATTGTAGTTACATCCCCAACTGCTTTACCCTTTACATATGCGGTGTGAACAAGGGTTCATTGTAAATACATGTAAAATTCAAGTAAATAAATAAACATTGATTATTTTTGTCAATGGCATGTAGACTCAATTATATTACCTTCTCTAAATAGATTATGTCTCTGAAATACTTCCTTATTTTTGAGCTCTGGACTTCAAGCCCGGTTTAGGTCTGAAACAAAATTTTAATTTTGAAAATTCCAAATAACCGTAAGAGTGTAAAACAACTGTAAAATAAATATGACGAATGACAGACATATGCAAAATCTCAAGTTCACGAAATTGATAATCATATGAGCAAAAGTTAGCACATAATACACTTTATTCCATATAATTGTGCTAACAACTAACTTTAATAACAACTAGCGTTTCCTCCTAAGACCTAACAACCCAGTTTGACAAAAAAATCTATCATCAAAGCGAGTAAGTGACAAAAAAGAGCTTTACCTTTCCAAAACCCATTGCATTAGCAGTTCATAGATGCAACCTGTAATGTGATCACAAATATCAAACATTAGGCATCTATACCTGATTGGTTTCAGCCAGTGGTTTCGTCAATATACATAGGCTCAAAAGTGGGCTGTTCCGCCTGTTCATGATCTCGAATTCTCAAAGACTTATGTTAACTCTTTGGCCGATTAAAAGCGAATTTTTCTGGATTTTTACATACTTTCGAGGGAAAAGCTAAAACGTACTACCACATTGTCAAAACAATGCTCCAAATCATATGTAGTAATGTTACCTTTGCCCATTAATTATGTTAGACATTTCATCAAACATCTTTGGTGCAGCCAATTTAACATTGGGAAGTGTAACAAAACCTAAGTCTATTCGTTATCACATAAGAAAATTGAAATTAGTTAGCTCAATAGATGATGACTTAAATTAGAACCCTAACACACGATAAAATTTGAACCACAATTAAAGCTTATATTAGTGGATGGCATGATTAAAGATATAATGCAATATAAGTGCTGTCTTCCCTATCCCAACTCTTCTTTAAAGTCATTCCAGATATGATTATACGTAGAAATTGTCTTGCTCAACCCAACTATAAAAAGCCAGTACTTATTCTTATGATATCAAGTAAATTTCCAAAAATGAATTCACCACAAGCAATAATTCACTTATCTTCTTCCTCTCTTATTTCT
>JARVZY010006353.1:0-26642 GCA_030686995.1 Artemisia argyi
TAATGTCTCTTCTATGATGCATAGCCAGACAGGAAGAAAAATCCAACGTTGGTCAAGATGATAATGTTGGAATCTTAATGATATAACAGGTTTATGAAAGTTAGTATGTTAGTGTATTATTATATAGTTTGGTGTTAAACTTGTAATTAGTTAATAGTTGGAATGTTTCTGTAAATTAGTGGCAGTTACATCCGAATAGTTATGACTTTTAGTTAGTTATATTCGAACCAGCATGTCGGTTCAAAGGCAACGCTTGGATTAGTATTTATAGGCCAATATGTAAACGTGAAAATTAGTGGAATCCAAGATTATTAATAGCAGAATTTCAAAGGGTTTTTCACCCACTTCTTTTGTTCTTTCTTTATGCTTATTATTGAATGATGATTGTCGCATGAAACATGAAGCCTGACAGATCCTGGAAGTTGGAGATTCAAGACCTGTCAACATTGGTATCAGAGCCAAAGGAGGGCTCAAACGATGATCAAGACACGCGGCTATTATCATTCAAGGAAGAGAAAAAAACTGGCAAAGGCACACGGTTGAGAGAACCGCCAACAGTGATTGAAGAACAAAGCCGAAGAAGAGAAGTGTAGAAGAATCATGTGATATGATCAAAACGGGTCGTGAAGTTTCAAGAGGATGTATGTGAATTACTTGCTAGTTCCAGAGATGTACAATGAAGCTGCAACGAAATTACACCATGGAAGGTTTACAGAAAGTTAGTGATCGAGATGGCTAACAAAATGGAGGATCGAACGAGAGGTGTTGATCAAAAGTGCAAACTGGGTGGTAATGAAAACGCAATTGTACAAAGGACGAGACAAGGAATTAACATTCAAATTGAAAGAGATGATCAGAAGGGCACTCAAAATAGGGTAGTTTAAGATCAACAGCAGATTAGCGGGATTGATAAACAACAGCGGGGCAGCGGGATTGATTATCAACAGCGGAATAGCGGGATTGATCAAGATCAACAGCGGAGAAGCGGGTTTGATTGTCAATAGTGGTGAAGCGGACAATAGGTGTCATTAGCAGGAAGCGGACGTGACAATTATTTGCTAGGCGGATTTGACTTTCAACAGCAAGGCGGGTTTAATCACATACCCAGAAATCAAAGACTCAAGAATTACTGGTTATATCATTAGGGGGGAGAATGTTGGAATCTTAATGATATAACAGGTTTATGAAAGTTAGTATGTTAGTGTATTATTATATAGTTTGGTGTTAAACTTGTAATTAGTTAATAGTTGGAATGTTTCTGTAAATTAGTGGCAGTTACATCCGAATAGTTATGACTTTTAGTTAGTTATATTCGAACCAGCATGTCGGTTCAAAGGCAACGCTTGGATTAGTATTTATAGGCCAATATGTAAACGTGAATATTAGTGGAATCCAAGATTATTAATAGCATAATTTCAAAGGGTTTTTCACCCACTTCTTTTGTTCTTTCTTTATGCTTATTATTGAATGATGATTGTCGCATGAAACATGAAGCCTGGCAGATCCTGGAAGTTGGAGATTCAAGACCTGTCAACAGATAAACATCTTCAACAATTTTCAGGTAATAGTTTTGCTGATAAGACTCAATTTATTGTATTAATTAAGTACTAGTATTAGTTCTTCATTATCGTGTACTAGTCCATTAATTCAGTAATTGACGAACACCATTACTAAAGACTAAGTACTAAAACATGTTAGTGAAAGTAAATACGATGCTTGAATGCTTACTAAACATGTCACTCTCAACACATTTCTCAAGAAGCCAACTACGATTCTGATGATTCCAACCATCATCACACAAGTCTTTTGAAAGTTTATAAAGATGCTTCACCACATCCTTATTTCCAAATAAGACAGCCGCATACAGTGGCATCATAGTTCTTCCAGCACCAGGGATTATGTGCAAGGTCTGGTTCTTTGCCAACATAATTTCAACGGTTTTAATATTTCCAGCTGCAGCAGCTAAATAGAGGGCAGTGTTATGATTTTTATTTTCAAGTGCCAAGTCTTCCTTAGTCATCCTAGCCACCAGATTTTTCACGAACTCTTCCACCTTTTTGGGACCTTTCGCAGATGCCGCGATATGAAGTGCAGTTTCACCATTATCCGTGATACTACACTTTACCAATTCTAAATCTTTGTTCCGATCCAAAATGGCTTCAGCAGCTTTCCAGTCACATTTTATTGAAGCTTCGTATAAAGGGACACCAATCTTGAGGTAATTTGATCTTACTGTATTAGTTCCAATGCAAATTGTTAGTTATTAGTCGGTATGATCTATTCATATCAGAATATTATTTTCACTAAGTTAAAGCATTGATACTATATTGCACAAGTTAAATTTGATTAAGGTTGTTCTAACTTGTGCAAACGACCGTCAGATGCCTATTTGTGCGACACATAAATTTCTCACAAGAGGTCTAGGTTTTAAATCTCACAATGTAAACATTTGTGATGGTAAGGAAAAGGGTCGAAAATGATCACGAGAATAACTTGGTTAGACGCATATATCTTAGTAAAAAATTCACCCTCACGGAATAATGTGAAAAAAAACCTTAATTGTTTACCCGTTTTATTCTATAAATTGTACAAGCCTACTTGCCTAAGAGTATTTAATGAACATATTTATTTCTCTATTATTTTGATATAAAACTAAAATAAACTTGATGAATATCACAAATTAAAACAAAATAACTATTACGTCTTCTATTCTATCTTCCGTTCTAATATTAATGTCCACATTTTTATATCTTATTGCCCCAAATTAATTGTACATTGTTAATAATAAATTAGGAAATTTGTCGAGTTTATCATGTTATAACTTGAAATGATTATTACAAAATTTATGGAAAACACATAGTAATTATTAGAAAAATTACCTGTGTCGTCCATGTGGTTCACTTAAAATCATACTCGTCATCCCTATTCGATTTTGATTACGCAAATAATCTCTAATTTTCAAACTATTGCTATTGACCATCCCTATTTTGTAGTAAATTACAAATTTCGTCCCTGTGATTTACAACTGTTTTTACCTTTCTTCCTTAAACTATAATAGATACATTACCCATCCCTGTAGTTGTCCATTTCTAAGGATCAGTTTTTTGATCGTTAATTTTTTAGAAAGAGCGTTAAACGAGGTATGTATTTCATGTGATACGTTGTTTAGTCAGTATACACCTAATCATCTTTAACCTTTTAATTATTCTTGATTTTTTTTGTTTTTTTTTTTATATTTTTAGTAGGACCTTGTAAACATCATGACAAAGCTAATCACACCTTCCCCCATTGCACAATCAAACATCTTTAACCTTTTAATTATTCTTGATTGATTGATTTATTTTAATTTATGTTTAAAAATCTTCACATGGTCCATCATTATACATCCACTTTTTCATTACTACGTATTATTATTATTATTATAATTTTTTAAAGCTTGTACTGATCAACAACACTAGGGGTGTCATAAATCCCGACCCGACCCGGACCCGAACCCGACTAAGGATAATCGGGTCGGGTTACTCGGGTCCAAAATCTAACTCGGGTCAATCGGGTCAACCCGATTAACCCGATTACGAACTAGGGTCGGGTATCGGGTTCAAAATACTTGCCTATTCGGGTTCGGGTCAACCCGACTAACCCGAGTTTTTTTTTTTTTTTTTTTGCAGTATGCACTTTTGGTTTGTGTGATAGTTTCAGATGTACAAGTTTGTTGTTGTATTTAGTTCTTGTCTTGGTAACTATTTCAATATAGAAACCATATAAAGCATCTGAGAACCTTTGCGCATATCGACAACTTGCTCGCTATTAGCATCTTAAAAATGACTTGCTGAGAAGCTTTGGGTAACAAGTCGAAACGAACAGATTTTTTATATTGTTACAGTTGAATATAATGTTTTTGCCTTTTACCCTTTTTCTTTTTAGCCATTGTGATTTATTGTATATTTGCAAATTGTATGTCTCTTACTGAGAAGCTACAAAGAGTCAAAGATACAAAACCAAAATGAAAACTTTTACACATTACTCATGAGTAACATCAAACTCTATATACATGAGAAGAAAAGGACACCTTTTATCACTTTTGTAAGATGATCACTGATTGTTGGTCTTATCAAGATTTGTGGTTTAATATTTATACATTTGCAAACCGCAAATTTGCACAAGCCTACAGGTAACAAACAAATGCAACAAAAAAATTTAAGTGATTTATACATGTTCCTTTTACTTGTTTAAGATTATATCTACTAAATTTAAGAAATTAAATTTTGGATTATATAAATGGCACAAACCCGAACCCGACTTGACCCGACCCGACCCGATTTGACCCGAACCCGACTAACCCGAGTTCAAATAGGGTCGGGTTCGGGTATGTTTTTTTAGCCTTGACCCGACTTCGACCCGACCCGAATGACCCGAACCCGACCAACCCGACCCGATTGACACCCCTAAACAACACTAGTTGATACTAGTATTACGGAGTATTTTAATTGTCTTCACATCTACAACCATTTCATCTTAAAAGGTGTAACCCATTTCTTCTCAAATCACCAAGACCACCATCACTCTCCAAAACCCATTTCTCAAATAACTCTCTGCCGTCGTCTGCCTCCGGAAAATTTGTGGGGGTTTTATTCCTCCTAATTTGAATGGTCCCTTGTTCAATGGAGATGGGGTTTAATGATTTGAACATCTAAAAGGAAAGAAAACTAGATTTTGATTTTTTTTTTCTTTTTCTTCTTTTTTTTTTTTTTTTTTTTTTTTTTTTTATTTATTTTTTGGTTTAATGATCTTGATTTTTATACTTTTCGAAATTGAATTATGGGTCTTGATTTGGATTCTTTTTGTTTAGAATGCTTAATAATTGTTGTATGTTGTTGAATATATGGTAGTACGGAGTATATGTTTTTCTTTTCAGGTAACAAGAACACTTAAGAACAAATTGTGTAGAAAATGAATACAAGTAAATGACCAAAATACCCTTATACATGAAGGGATAACTGAAACAAACTACCAAGCATTTGCCCAAAGGACCGGTCCACTAGAAATGAACAACCACATAAACGAGCAGTGTATTAATTAAACTTTAATGAGAAAATGTGAAAAAATTTGTAAACTATAAGACGAAATTTGTAATTTACTCTTATTTTCGAAGATAGGAACTATTCGTGTAGTAAAAATTAGGACGAAGCATGTAATAAAAAAAATTATAGATTATTATACAATTAGCCTTATTTTTTTTCAGTAAATCGTTCTTGTGGTTCGGCCAAATTGTATATTTTGTCCGTATAGTTTGGAAAATGCAAGTGGCACCTTTAAGGGAAAAACTTAAATCCAATTTTGTCATTTCCTAAACTAAAATTACTAAAATATTCTCATCATCTTACTTCTTAAATAAGCAAGACAAATGGGTATATTAGTAATTTCAATTTTGGGAATGCCGAAATCGGATCCAAGATTTCCTCACAAAGATGTCACATGCATTTTTCGAAACATACAGACAAAACATGCAATTTGACCAAACTAAAAGGATGATTTTTGCAATTTACTCTTATTTTTTTAATAATACGGACTATTGAGTCAATTAGTTTGAAAATTAAGTATGACTTATGTAATTAAAATCGAATAAATGACGAGTATAATTATAATATATTCTAAAAATGATAGTGGTACTGTAGCAACAGTGCACATGGAAGTTTCGCCGTTGCCCCATTTTAGTCCCTGAGGTTGGTGGTCAAGTGCGAAGTTAGTCCTTAATAGTCCTTAACGGTCGTTATCTAACATGTGTAGGGACCAACTGTGCAACAGGATGCCACGTTAAGGGACTGAAACTGAAAATTCATTTGCTACAGTACCAAACAGTGCAGAATAGTACTGCTACAGTGCCAAATAGTACCAAATAGTGCCTGGTACTGTTCCTAAGAAATTTACGCTTTTAGTCCCTCGGTTAGCTGTAAATTCCACCGTTAGTCCCCCGTTAGCGATTTTTTTCAAATTTAGTCCTTACTAAAAAAAAAAAAAAAAAAAATCTATCATTTTATTTCAAGTTTATATTTAACACAACAATCCCGCAGCAAAGTGCGGGTGTCCCAGCTCGTTGTAAGTAAACCACAAGGAGAAAATATCTATTTTTTTTAAAGAATTTATGTTTTTTTCTTAACAAAGTAGTTTTGTTTAAGGACAATTACGGGGAAAAGTAATATATATTACGAGTAACTAACATGTAATTTAACTCCAATAATTTATTCCAACCATGTGTTTGTCATGAAAGAAATTGAAAAAACCCTTTCTAACAAACTAAAATATTCTTATGACTAACGAATATGTCCAATAATACCAAATAATTCTTATGAGTTATGACTAACGAATATGTCCAATAATACCATCTAGCTGGAAAGATGGCAAGAGTAACAGTAGGTGAATTAGAAAAGATAAATTTACAAACACACAAGTTAAATCAAGATATCAAATCCAGATCACTTTGGGCTGACCAATCAATTCCGATCCTATTAATCCTTTTAGAATCAAAACCAACATTTTACATTTATCAAAACTGAAATTCAGTTCTATCTCTGGGTAGGCTTTCTAAGGATTCAAATATGCATCTTGCCATCTTCATGTGATATTTCAAACAGAAATGAAATGTCACACGTTGTAAACTTTCATAATATTCTTGGTTTAAATATTTTTTACTCGTAGTAAACTTAAGGGTACTCCGGCAAAGTAATACAACCAAAGAAGACTAGAGGAAATAAAAACTGATAACGAATTAATTGTCTTGTTAAACAGCAGTGGAGGAATAAAGGATTGATATATATTTAGAAACAATTACCTTTAATTAGATCTTGAAGAGGTAGATTCGGTGGTAGTGGCTTTGACTTAGCTTGCGACTCATGTTCATGAGGATGGTTCGAGGGATCCTGCGGGATTTCTTGCGACATCTGCACAGTGGTTAATAATAGTACGTATTAAAACTAAATGTTTTCATATCCACTATATATGACTCGACTAATGAATCTAACTGCTAATGAATACCTTTGCTTAAGTGGGAGATTAATGTGTGTATGAATGAAAACTGAAATATCTTCAGATGTGAGTGATCATATATTATATTATTTTAATGCATTATTGCATTCTATCATTTATATGCGATCTATATAAATCGAATACGTCAACTTCAACTTCAACTTCAACGCAGGGTTCCTTTGGTAGGATATATTGAAATATTAAGTGAATGGAATAAACGATATAACGTAATGATTTATTATCGTTATTAATTATGATTCGTTGGTATGTATGACGTAATGAAATCGATAAAAAAAATGAATAAAATACCCATTGATGATAGAAAATTTAATTAGGAAAGGGATTCGGTAAGAAAAAAAAAAAAAAAAAACTAAAATAAAAAGAATAAGAAGAATTTTTAGCCACACATTTCAAATAGGAGGGAGAAATTTAATGAGAGATGCATCTATTTTTGTATGTGCATCTGAAATGAGTGGTTGTAGTTTCTTCTTATCATTCTTATTTTAATTTTTCTTCTTATTTGATCCTAACTCAGTTTAATTAATAAGGTTAGTTAATGATTAACTTTTCTATAATTTTGATTGCATTATAAGAAGGAATGAGAAAAAAAATGGCACCCTAAGGAATGAAAATGATAGATTTTTTGGTGTAATGGGTCATTCTTTATAATAAACTATTACATTGTGTAATTGTAAACAAATAAGAATTTTTCATTCAACTGTAATAATCATTTATATTCTCACTTTAATTACAACATATTATCTCCATCTCAAAAATATTGTTCATATTTTCATTTTGGGATGTCTCAAAATAATTGTTCACTTTTACTTTTAATTAAAAACTAAAGAATATATTAGGGGAATATTCTCTTTGGGTGATTAAATATTAAAGTAGTCTTACTTTTATTAAACTTTGTAATTCTTGTCTCAACAATTATTTTGAGACGGAGGAAGTAATAAACACTCCGTTATAGAAAATTACTTACTCAGTTAGTCGTAATTTAATTGACGAGACTTGTTCCACTATATACACTTTCTTACTCAAGTGCTTTAAGGGTTAGATTCTATGAAAATCGAATGAGTTTAGAAAGTATAAAAAGTTATCACATGTAAAAAGTATTCTCTTTTAATTTTGTCAACTTTCTTTTTTGCTATTTACATTCTTAGCTTTCTTTCCTTTTTCTTTATTTATCATTATTTTCTTATATTTAATATATAATTTTTTCATCAAAGTTAAATGTAGAAACTATAAGGGGTTGAATAGTTTCACCGTTATTATTTACGTTTTTAGAAAATTTGCTTTACAAATTGCGTTTGTGAAAATGATTCAATTAGATGTTTACGTGAAATCAATACAACAATAGATATAAGCAATAACAAGTAAATAAGTAAAAATAAGTAAAGGAAAGATCAAACCGGCACACGAAGATTTATAGTGGTTCGGCCACGAAGCTCACTCCTTCGTCCCTACTCCACTCCTCGAGTCTCACACTCGAGAGTTTCACAAGCATTATATCAACACGCTCCCTTATGGCGGAACAAACCGTACACAAGCTTACACCAAGTTTAACGACACTAAGCGGAATGTCGAGTCCTAATCCTAGCTAGAACCAATTTACCAAAGCCCACGTGGCTTCACACCTCGTACCAACACGATGGCACGATACAACACAATACACAATATAAGACTTGCACTCAAGTCCTATTACATACACGAAACAATGAATGTAAATGATGATAGATCCACAACAATGGGATGGGATGAGCAAAACTCTTCTTCAACACTTCGTTTCTTGATTATATATATTTTTTGTTTTGGTTGTACGTTAATGCAGCTCTTACCAGATGATTTTATTAGAGATCTTCCTGGAAAGAAAATCTGGGTTAGCATTAATGGTTTGAGGTTCAAGTTGATCTATGAAAGATTACAACCGTATCCACAGTGTGAAGAAACAATGAATTGCTTATCAGGGGACCGTTGAGATCAGCTTGTGGAACATGCTGACATAGTTGTAGGACAGAGGATGGTATTCACTAATTCAGGAGATGACATATTGAAATTGATGGTGTTTGATGATTCAGGTTTGGGGTTGTACAACGAAAGAGTTTATCCCACTATGTTGAGGTTTCCCACTCGTCAGATACCCTATTATATTGCTGCAAGTAAATTAATTTAAACTCGTAGATGTAAATTAAATTATTTTGATAGTTTTAACAAATAAACGTTTATTCTTTGTAATAGATAAGAGAGCGAAGTGTAGAAACTAGAAGGGGGGTTGAATAGTTTCACCGCTTCTTTTTAATTTTCTAAAGCGTTTAGCCATTTTAGGTCTGGTTATTTTTCTTTTACAAACTTGTTGAATCCTACTAGTTATGTGATATCAATTTGGTTACTAGCATACACAAATAAACAAGCAAAGTAAAGAGTAAAGAAAGAACACAACCAAGAGACGCGACGATTTATATTGGTTCGGCACGAAGCTCACTCTCCGTCCTACTCCACTCCCCGAGTACCACACTCGAGAGTTATCAATCACTATATCAACACACTCCTTCAGGCGGAGCAATCCGTACACATGCTTACACAAGGCTTAACGACACTAAGCATAATGTCGAGTTCTAATCATAGCTAGAACAATCTATTCCAAGGCCCACGTGACCACATGAACAAGCACTCTTGTCCAACTTGAATCTTCACCCGATCCAAGCCTTCACTTATTTGACATACTTGGTTCTTTACCCGAACCAAGCCTTCACACACATGACTCACTTGATTCTTCACCCGAATCAAGCCTTCACACACTTGACACACTTGGATCATCACCCGATCCAAGTCTTTATATAATGACTCAACAAGTCCTAACCTACACTTTAGGACATCACTCTCCTCACATCAAATACATGAACTAATCTAGTTACAAGACTTTTTGGCTCTACATCACCATCCAAGCTCACACAAATATAATACTTGGAACTACATCACCATCCAAGTTCACACAAATATCCCCATCCTCGACTCACACACAAGTCGGAAAACAATGACATAATATACATAACCTATCACCGTAACACTTGTTAAGTTTCTATGTGGACACCTATAACATCTCGAATCTTCATAGTTGTTGAGAGTTCTTCTCTTGCACTTGACGGAAGAGGAAATCACTTATAAACATATACCGACATGTTATAGTGATCAAAGAATAAAATGAACAAAGACCAGAAAGTTTTGTGTGTGTGAAAGTCTGTTTTCTGAAGTGTAACAGTTCAGTATTTATAGACGACAAGAGGGAGAGGGACGGTCCCGTAAATGCCAGACGGTCCTTTATCACTAAGGGACCGTCGACCTATTTAAGGGACCGCCGCAACAAAACGCTCCCTTTTTGTCCTGACGTGGTGAAAACTTATCTGGTTCAGGCTGAACTGATTTGGGGGAAAACTAGCTGTTATAAAGTTTGAATTTGAATTTATTTTCTTAATAAAACATTTCTTTAAAAACACAAAAATACATTGTGAAAATGTTTTGTCAAACTTAAAAATGTAAGTTTAGGTGAAAATAAAACTCTTTGATCACTAAACTAATGACGGTATAAAGTTTGTTCATACATGAAGTGATGTTGAAGCAGTTACGTAGAAGTAACGAGTTTCCTTGATTAAAAACTTATAAACTGTAACTTTACGTAACATGTCTTTATATTTTGTGATTATCAAAACATGAGAAGACCGAATAATGCAAATAACGTTTTTGACATTATTTGTATTAACAATCTCTTCCTTTTTGATGATTACAAAATATAAACTCATTTTAGGTAAAATTATGCGTTGATAAATTCTTAATGAGTTTTCCCATTACTTTTCCCCCTTTTTCTAGAATCAAAAAGGTGTGTCATGGTTGTTGAGGAGAGGAGACACGAGCACCCTTGAAAGAGAATCGTTGGAGTGATCAACGAAATACAAGCTCCCCCTAGCTAAGTGCTCCCCCTTAATGAGGGCACCGAGGAATCGAGCTATGGTGATGTGCTACAAAACAGAGTTAGAACAAAGCACATGCATACATATACATATATGAAGGTATGGAAAGATGATATGGATGTGAAATAAATTATGTAGTACAGGAATCAGATAGAAAGACACAGAATAGAATTTAATTTTGAGCACTACTGGGGACGGTCCCGTAAATAGGGGGATGGTCCCTTATTGATTTGGGGAACGCCAGTCCATTTAAGGGACCGCCGACAGTAGGCTTCCAAGTTGGCAGATATGTTGTGATTTAAGTAACTTCCCATTTTTAAGGTTAGATATTTTTAGCCCATTTTCATGTTCAACCTAGACTAATATCACAACAAATTATCATAATTCAAAACACAATCATTCATTCATTTCATCCAAAAGAAGCATACAATGACTATCATAAAAATTTCATAACAAACACATCATAGAAATAACAACATTAATCGTTAAATAAGACAACAAGTAGATAATTTTAGATCATTCCCATTGAATGTTTGGTACAAAGCACAATTTCCACTTGATTATTCATGACTAGATTTTTGAGAATATCTAGTCGGAGGGTAGAGTGGATGATGGACAGGATAAAGATGGAGCCGAAGGAGTTGCCGATGGTGGCATTGAAGCAAGGGGAGTCGGTTGCACATTTTGTTGAGCAATGAGATACTCAATGTGACTAAACATGATGTGAAGTTCATCTCGAAGAGAGTGAATGAGATGAAAGTTGTGGTAACAACAAGCACACCCCACAGTGTGGTTGTTAGCAAAGTATTAGGGAACGGGATTGCCAAGATTTGGAGATGATGGTGAAGTGAGAGGAGTGTTCTCCAAAGGCCTGTTTGGTGATGTGGTGGTATGATTAGATGAGTTTGTTGGAGGAGGATGTTAGTTTCTTGGTGATGAGATAGAATGAGTGGGAGATGATGGTTGATTACTCACGAATGGAGTGTAAGCACCTGAACTAGATTGGGTGAGCAAGGGTGACAAGTTTTTGACGAATGATGAGAAATTTGATGCGGTTGTCTTTGAGCTAGAGGATGTCTTAGATGAAGAGTGATATGTTCCATTGGTGGATGGTATTTTGAGTGGTGCACTTGGTGCTTGAGGTGATGATGGTGGTGACTCAGGAGATGGAGTGGTGTCATAGAGTGTGAGGTCAATGAAATTGGTTTGAGGTCGAATGATTTTGAGCTTAGGCCTTTTGTGTTGCGGGTTCTTTGTTTGTTGTTGGCAAGGAAGTGGATGATGAGGCCATTGTAGGTGATGAAGTTGGATTGAAAGATGATTGCGAGGAGGTTGAGGGTGATGAGGAAGGTTTAAATAATTAAGCATGGTCATGGTTTGGACAAAGCATGCATTAGGAGTTTTTAAGCACTTAGAAATGTTTATCTAAATAAGGTAAGGTGGTGATAATCATGCAATAGGTTTAGGATTGCAGGAATGAAGAAAATAGTGCAAAAATCCGTGATCCCACAGGGACGGTCCTTTAAACCCCAGACGGTCCCTTATCATTGGAGGACCGCTGAATCAATAAAGCACCGCCGGTAGTGGGTTCGCAGAATTTTGCCCAGTTCCTCATTTCTGCAAACAGCATATAACAACACTCATTCAGAACAATAGTAGAACTGAATTGTAAGAGAATAGTGCTACACAATCATGTAAATTAAAGGCAGGTTTAAACAAGCATTCATGAATAACAGCAATCAAGAGTTAACAAATCCTAATGATACGAGTACATAGGTAACCTAGCAATTAAGTGCTTCATAATAAATCATCATAGTACATCCTTGTCAATGGTGTTTGTGACAGGTTCTTGTTGCATGACTTTCTTGACTCTAGCTTGTTCCTCAATCTCTAGTGTGGGATCATCATAGATGTCATAGTCAACAAATGCTGAGGAAATAATGATGGAGGAGATATGGAGATCATTAATGAGTTCCATGATAGGATCAAAGAGAGAGTATTTAGAACCACGGAGATAGGGATGAAAGTTCATCATGTAGTGATAGAGATGAGTAAGGAACATCCCGTAGGGTATCAATTTAGTTTGATTCCCCTTGAGATGTACAATTCGCATAGCGAAGTGATAGGCAAGATTATACGGTTGTTGGGTGTGGAGACAGTACATCATGTGAGCACAGCACGCCGGAAGTTGCTCACGAATCCCTTTGAGACCAAGAGTGTTCTCTTTTAGGATGACAGCCCAAGGAATCAGTTCATCACGAACCTCTATCATATGAATTTTTGTTTGATCAAGGTAAGGGAAGTTCCTATTAGTGCGAAGAAGTTTGGTAATTTCACAAGGGCGAGGTATGTAGGAACAATAGGGACTATTTTCTTCTCTATAGTTAAAAAGTGATTCGAGACACCAATCTTCAGAGTAGGCACATTGCCCATGATTGGGAATACGAAGGATTTAAGCAAATTGGTCAAGAGTAAGGACAAATTCGAAGTTCCTAATCCAAAACCAAAGTGACAAAGATTGATCCTCGTTACGTACGAGTTCAACTTGTCGAAAGAATTCTAACACAAAGCGAGGACAAATTTTCTCATTGATGTGAAGCAAGCAATCGAATCCAATAGCACGAAAAGTGGTATTAATGTCTCTGTGATAGGCTAAGGAGGGATCAACGATTCGTCCCTCATGAAAGCCACGAGTCTCAACATTCACATAGGGATGAATATGACTTCCCGGAGTGGTTGGTTCGAGAGAAATTCTAGGAGTATAAGAGTCGGTGTTAAGATGCTCAAAATCATATATGTGTGACATTATGTTTCCTATGAAAGAAAGAATCACAAAGTTATTGTTAGAGTTTTATCTTTCTTAGAATTTGTTTTGATTACCACATAGAACTAATGTTTTTGACATGTATTAACCAATGTGAAGTACAAGTATATATTTTAGAACTCATGTTAATGATATCTTCCTACCATGTAAATCATGTTTATACCTTGTATACAAGAAATCATTTCAATTGACTTATGATTGTACTAAATAATACTACTATTTATCTATTGTTGAGTTTAGATCTTAATTGTACTTAATTTAGAAAAATTATTTAAGATCCCCAATTTCAATTTTGTAATAAATTCTAATTATTTATCTTAAAGGAAGAATTGGATGAGTTTGCCTTACAATTGATGACAAATATGTAGGAGTAGTTGGTGATTATGAGCTTGAAACCTTGGATTAAAAACTTAATGTAATGGTGAAAACTTAATCATGTTTCTCAGCAACACAGCAGTCAAACAAGGTGTTGATATGTTTTACTGGTATTTATAGAATGAGAAAAGCGTTTTGCTTAAAAAGTCACAGACGGCCCCTTATCAATTTGGGACCGCCGATCATTTGGGGACCGTTGCCAGTATCTTGGTTTTTGGATGATTTTTGGAGTTTTGGTCTTAATGAAAAAGTCTTTGGTTTTAAATGGTTTTAAACATAACACTTCGAATTTTAAGACACGAAAATGACTCAATACGCACGAGTAGGCTAAGGAATGGGTATGGAGTGGAATTGAGACATAAGAAGAGTGAAAGATTCGATACGCTTGATTAAAGAGTGGATTTTGAGTCGAAACAGAAGAAAAGAGAGAATGAGATTTAAGGATGAGATTTGCATCGAGGAAGCTAGAAGTCAATCAAATAAGTTTCAAGAAACGTCATAGACGAGAACTAAAGAGCAAACAAAGAGTGAAGCAAGTGTGCATCGTCTATAGTGATTGATTGACGCCAAATTTGCTATAAACAATGGTGGTGGTAAGACCATTGTTTTTCCAAATAACTTGCTTGAATCCAAAGAAGGATAAGCATTTAGACAAAATGTCTAATCAACACAAAATATCTAGCACATATTGGCATACAAACATTATCTAGCATATAAGCATGTAATCTCTAATCATGTAGTTACATGAACATATAGCAAGCAATGAAATAGCAAACATAATAGTCAAGATTAGTAAGAAGACTTACCTTGGCCTTTAGATATCCTTATTAGTACATAACCAAAACATGTGTTGTTGGTGATGCAAAACTAGATGATACTCACTTGGCAATTTGTCTATATGATTAGTAATGCAATCGGCTTGGTGAGATAACCATTTGATTGTATACATACTTAAGGCACGTATTGTCTTCTTAGCTAGCTATCCACTTTGCATATTAAACCGCACATAGTCTTCTTAATTGTCACTACATCAAAGCAAGTAGATAGGTACACCAACTAAGTTGCTTAAGAAATTCTTGTCGGCAATATTACCTATAATGAAGAAATTCAAACTAGTAGTATATGATTCCACTTAAACTAAGTGTTTTTCTAATATCACATTTTCATTATCTTTGGCTTGAATATTTTCTTGATGTATGTTTAAACCATTTTACCAAATGCCATTTGCCATTTGATATAAAATTGTTTTATCAAACTCAATTTTTGGCAAAGATTCATAAATCAAAAATTTTTGCTTCAAATATTTCACACAAGTTTCTTATGAAAAACTTATTAGCAAAGCTTCCTTTTATTGATTATAAATCATCAATAGAAATGACATACCAAAGATTATGATCTATTGATTTCACATAACTTTCAAATTCATTTTTCCAAATGACAAAATTTTCATTTTCGAAAAATGGTGGCTTATTCAAATAACACCCTTCTAGATATCATTTTGATTCCATATATCGATTCAAGTTTTAAAGTACACTATACTTTAAAGATCTTGATAAACGAAGCTCTGATATCAATTGTAGAAACTAGAAGGGGGTTGAATAGTTTCACCGCTTCTTTTTAATTTTCTAAAGCGTTTAGCCGTTTTAGGTCTGGTTATTTTTCTTTTACAAACTTGTTGAATCCTACTAGTTATGTGATATCAATTTGGTTACTAGCATACAAAAATAAAGAAGCAAAGTAAAGAGTAAGGAAAGAACACAACCAAAAGACGCGGCGATTTATAGTGTGGTTCGGCACGAAGCTCACTCTCCGTCCTATTCCACTCACCGAGTACCACACTCGAGAGTTATCAATCACTATATCAACACACTCCTTCAGGCGGAGCAATCCGTACACATGCTTATACAAGGATTAACGACACTAAGTATAATGTCGAGTTCTAATCATAGCTAGAACAATCTATTCCAAGGCCCACGTGACCACACGAACAAGCACTCTTGTCCAACTTGAATCTTCACCCGATCCATGCCTTCACTTATTTGACATACTTGGTTCTTCATCCGAACCAAGCCTTCACACACATGACTCACTTGATTCTTCACTCGAATCAAGCCTTCACACACTTGACACACTTAGATCATCACCCGATCCAAGTCTTTACATAATGACTCAACAAGTCCTAACCTACACTTTAGGACATCACTCTCCTCACATCAAATACATGAACTAATCTAGTTACAAGACTTCTTGGATCTACATCACCATCCAAGCTCACACAAATATAATACTTGGAACTACATCACCATCCAAGTTCATACAAATATCTCCATCCTCGACTCACAAACAAGTCAGAAAACAATGACATAATGTACATAACCTATCATCGTAACACTTGTTACGTTTGTGTGTGGACACCTATAACATCTCGAATCTTCATAGTTGTCGAGAGTTCTTCTCTTGCACTTGACGGAAGAGGAAATCACTTATAAACATATACCGACATGTTATAGTGATCAAAGAGTAAAATGAACAAAGACCAAAAAGTTTTGTGTGTGTGAAAGTCTGTTTTTTGAAGTGTATTAACACGAATCATGTTTGCACATGGCCGGGTTGTCGTGCTCATGTAGATGAAGTTGATGTTTTCTATACGGAGTTGAATTCTGCCATTTGCAATTATCATCGATTGGTAATTATACTAAAACTTTAAATTATGTGTTTTTTCAATTTTATGACATCATGGAAACTAATCGTAGACAATACATGCAAAAATTTCCGAGGAACGCATGATGCATACTCACACCAGAGCTAAGTTATTCCATAATGATGTCAAGTATCTGATGATAGTCGGGATGCTATTCTGCCCAGAAGATCGAATGAGGACAAACCATGTAGTGATGAAAGGCAATTGGAGAGAATTTGGGGCTATGTGTGGGTTTGTGATGCCAAAGATGTTGCGATTCAAGCGTATTGAAGTAATGGAAGAAGTGGAAGATGGCGTGCACCACCAAGTTGTGATATGTGACGTCTGTTAAAACCGTAATGTTCTTAAACCCTCTTATGGTATGACTGTTATGAAATTACTATGTTCTTAATATCTGTAGGAATGTTTAATTATGCTACCCTAAACCATATAGTATCTATATAATAATTATTATTAGTGCACTTAACTATATAAATGTTTAATGATTATGTTTAATTATAATACATCTGTATAATGATTATTATGAATGAACCTAAGTATATAATTGTTTAGTTATCATGTTTAATTGTACTGTGTCATGTTATTGTGCAGTAGGTAATTTGTAAGTTTAGATAAGTGTCACATTAAACACTTTGTTTGTTTAACTACTCAGAGTTTATGTAACACTTCCTTGTACACAACATTATTTGTTTTGTTTGTGTAGTCACCCATTTGATAGCAGGATAAAACCCTTAGGCGATTCTTTGTTTTTACTCTCGAAACAACAACATATAGTTTTCCATAAGGTTTAAATATATCAAGAATTGTGTGGATGATCTACCTATCACTTTCCATGGTGAATAGCCTGTGATGATCCACGTGTTCCATTTGTACTGATGTTGTTTGTTGGGACAGTTTGTATTGATCACATGCTTTTGGTGCGTTCTTCTTGATATATATACTTTTCTTTGGTCTACAGTGACACGTGGGTGTATCTTTTCTGTTTAACTACGGATGTAATGAAACTATGTTTTATTTGCGAACTTGCTGTGGCTATTTGATTTTTAAGGTAAGGTTTTTTAAGGATTAAATGTTTTTAACTCGTTATTGTTGTTAAATCTGCTATGTTTTTATGCGTTTATTTTGGTTTTATGTTATCCTTGATTCTATTGATATATCAGATTATAGGTTTACAAATGTTTTATGGGAATAAAATTTTCTTAAAGTTTAAATAGAATACCTGGATAATTCTTCTTAACTTGCCTGACTTATAGTACATTAGCAGCCAATACTTCCCCTGTTTGTAAAAATTGAATGTTTGTTATTCATTTAAAAAAATATAATATACAATACTTCATTAATCTCAACAGAGTTTTCTGGTGAATCATCATATGAACACTAAGACTCACATTCCAAACCTTGCACCTCGTCATAGTCATCATATTTTAATTCATACATAAGAATTAGTATAAATGTTTTTGAAAACATACACCGTTTGAAATACTTGATTGTATTGACATGTTCAGTCATCCTTTAAGCTTGGTAGATATGACTATTATTGGTGTTGTTGAATCAAGAAAAGAAATCTTTGAAAACATATCAGACACAATTAGAATTTATTTTTTATAACATGTAGCAGAATAACGTTTAAATGGTAACTCACTGGTTTATTTGTGAGACTAAAAAAGCTTAAAAAATAAATATTATATTAACTTATTGGAATTAAAACATTACATAACAAAATTAGTTATAACTATCCATTTGTTTTTTTAACATTATTTATCGTCTCTTGATACTCCAATATTTTTTCTCTTCGTTGATCTATTGCCTCTTTACATTCCAATAACATTTGTTCGTCGCTTACGATCTCTACTTCCATCACTGTTATTAGTCGCGTAAGCTAAGCAATATATAGTATTGGTAGAAAACACTTCATATCTACTTGGTCTCTTTTTGAATTTGATAAGAGTTCTTTTGAGTTTGATGAAGTTCTATTTGGTGCTGATGCTGATTTAGAAGCTATAAATCAAGTAAGATAGTATAAACACCACATGTAATGTATCTAAATAAAACATTAATAATTTTACTACCCATTGATTGTGTAACAGCATTAGAAACACAGTGGCCAGATGTTCTGCCTGGTGTATTACTTGTAAACAAATTTTTTCTGATAGTTTTAGATAAAGTTTGTGCAACTTTACTTGTTACGGAATCACAAACGTAAATGTTTCAAAAATTTAGATTAATGGACAGTGCATGTAAAACTATATATGAACACAATACCTTGTGAACGGGTTATAGAGTTTTTCATCTGTGTGGTATTATTTTTCTGTGATCCAACAACTGTAAGCAAATACAAAACAATTGTACAATAAAACATCATATGAAATTTACAATCACATCAATACGAATATAACAACTCAATGAACAAACCATTTGTCTAAAACATACCTTTTGAAGGGGTATTTGTGTGTTTCTTTTCGGATGCTTTTGCAAGCCTTGCAGAGTGTCTTTGAGCATGCATAACGCAATATATTTTTGTGAATATAGCTTTGCGATTTTTTACGTGAGAAAGATGGTTATATTATGGTCTATATATAGTGTCAAATTAGGTTAACAATGTGCAAAGTCGTGATGATCTCGAATAAAGAGTTATATCTAATTAGGTAACAAAAGATTTATACTTAATAAATTCTAAAATTATACTCTAAATTGTATCTTTTAAAATTTAAACATATCTTATAAAAACTCATTATATACATTCCCTTGAATATTTCTTTTAAAATACTATGTTTATCTATTACTAAAAATTAGCATATATGTTAACAAAATATTAGCATAGGATAAGTAAGAATCAAATTATATTTACTTGATTTAAATATAAACTTATATTAGGGAAAAACAAAAAATATAAACTTATGTTTGGGAATGGTTTGCACAAATCATATATTTAGTGTATATAATAATTAAAGTACTTGCATTTATTAAAATGGTTACACACTATATATATACGTGTTTATTTGTTCAAAATTAAGAATTTAAAAAATTAAAATATCCAAATTAAAAGCAATGAGAAAAGATATAACTATTTCATGTGAAAACATACAATTCATAGTCATACAAGTAACATAAAACAAAAGACATAGAATAATTATTAAGCTTTTATTCGTTATTATAAAATAAGTTATTTTTCTCTATTACAATTCCAACTATAAAGGCCCGCTACTTTAATCGAAGATTTCAAATGTGCTCCCAATCTGATGGTTAATATATATCATAGGTGGACCTGCAAGATATGTAGATTAATTAATAAACTTTATCCATTTACAAAACAATTGTTTCATCGTAAAGAACAATGAATATGAAACATACACACACACCTTTTCCATCATCATAAACTCTAGCATTCCCTATATTCATCAAGAACTTTTTACGGTTCTCAGTAGATTTAATGTAATCAAGCAACTTTTCTGCCATTACACCCATTACTAAACATTTAAGTTTAATCCTCCTGAAAAGTAATAGATAAATATAGTCCGTTAAGGTGAAATTTTAACATAGTGTATTTATAAGCTATGCTTATATAGTTAAGTATGATAAAGGAAAAAGTTTATTGTAAAGTTACAATGTATCCTTAAGCTTCAGAGGTAACATCTTCGTTTTACATCCATAAACCTCGTAGTCTCTAAGTTCACACTCCCAACTAAATACTTCTCCTTCAATATCTAGAACACATATCACGTTTATATTAAAGGATTTATGAGAATATTCAAATTAAAATATTGGCATTACATAAAATTGTATATCTCGAAAAACGCACCAATAAGTAATTTTGTGTCTAGGTTAGATGATATTATATCAGAAAACTTGGTGACTTCAAATCTAGTTTTATTAACACCGGCATCAAACATATTTGATCGACGGGCAATTGCGTCTCCATCAAAGCTTATCTTGTATGGATGTTTCATGTATTCGTAACCCGTGTTATTAGGAATAACATTAAAATTACTTATAAGAACCGCCATGCCCTCTTTGAAATACTTTTCAAGAAACGTTAGTCAACCATTCTTTACAATAACATGAATCTTGGCACCCTAAAAAATAAGAACAATAAAAAAAACAGTTTGGTAAAATACATATAGTAAAAGGGTAACAAATAAACAAAGACAAAAAAATAAAGAACATTTTCATCTATGACAATCATCTCAAAGTGTCTATGAGATATTGGCATGGCTGCTTCCCTGTAACACCAAGCCATTAATGGTTTTACATTAACAGTGCAAGGATTTAGTTATGGTGTTAACTCACTAATATAAGTCTTTCGTGAAGGCATCTTAGATTGCATATGCGACGTATAAATTTGTGAATTAGGGTTAACAATGATTTTTGTTCAGCGAGCATATATAGATTACTTAACGTAATCTGAGTATAAAAGGAATCTCAACAAAGATAACTATAGTTTTTAAAAACTTGTATAATATATAAATCATATTTAGTAACACGATTATTATTTTTTTTTTTAAAATACGATAGAAATAATTATGGAAACCATAAACTTAATAAAAAATAAAAGTATTTTTTCCTTTAAAATTGAAAATCATTTTTTTAACCTTATTAGATTTTCTATTAAAATTAGTCGTATTATTACTGTTGTTTATTTAATTCAATCCATGTTATCTTAATTTTACATTATAAGTTAAAAAATTATCATATAATTTAAACTTTATAAAAGTTGAAAAATTCTAAAAGATTTTCAAAGGTGTTCGATATATGTATCATTTTAAAAAATATCAAGATTTGCTAATAAGATGAAATTAAGATGACCATCAATGTTAATAAATACATGTTGGAGTTATATGCTGATTTTTCCTTTGAAATTAAAAATCATCCTTTTTAACCTTATTAAATTTACTAATAAAATTACTCGTATGATTATTGTTGTTTATTTAATTCAATCCATGTTATCTTAATTTTACATTATAAGTTAAAAAATTATCATATAATTTAAAATTTATAAAAGTTGAAAAATTCTAAAAGATTTTCAAAAGTGTTCTTGTTATTTACATATGAGGTGCATACTTATTTGTTTATCACAATTATTATAAATTAAAAATAAACATTCGAATAACCAAATACTTCAAAATTGTAAAACATTAAATAAGGACAAATAACCATCAAGAATTAAAACTGACATGCATTACTTTTTAAAAAGCAATCTTATTAAAATAAATAATATAAAAACTTGATAGGAATATCGATAAACCTAATAACTCGTAAATTGTAAATAAATTGTTCAAGCATGTATAAAAAAAGGAAATGAACACTAAATATCTTTCTGGCAGTCTTATTCATTATGTTCTTCGGTTGGAGATGCATCATCCAATGTTGGTGGAACATTGTTATCGTGACATGCGGTGTCATTGTCTGCATCATTCAATGGAATTAGAGTATCATCCGTAGCATCAATGCACGCTGCTGGACAATCATCTATTGCATCTATGATGAGGCGAAAAGTGTACCGCTTTTAAGGGGTCATTTAAGCCCGAACTCATGATTATTTGATCAATTATTGCCCTAAATCGTTTCTTTTGTCATTTTAGGTACTTTTGAGGAGAAATCTGGAAAAGGAAGCGTTTTGGACGTTTTTGGAGCATAAAAATAAAGAAAACGGCAAAGTCTCAAATTTCTTGCTGGGAACAGTACCAGACGACGTCAAGGATTAACACATGACGGCGTCAAGAGTGATAAAAGAGGTGGAAGTGGATATTACAACGTGACGGCCCAGAACATTTTCAATGTAATTGGCCTGACGGCGTCACCAAGGCCGTCAGAGTCAAAATGCATGTGACGGCCCAGAGTCTATTTCTACATGAAGGCGTCAAGACTAGATCTAGGCAATACGAATTTCCATTTGGCGGTGAGTTGACGGTGTCAGAAGCTAATACATGACGCCGTCAGAATGTTTTGTCTATATATATTTTTCCAATTTTTCATTGTAAAGGGTGGAACAAATTGTGGAATACTAAAACACAAACCCTAGGTCGAATTTTCTGCTTATAGAAGGGGTTTCAAACCCTTCTTTCTTCCATGTTTTAATAAAGATAAGTTCTCCAATAATCATTCAATATGTCTATGTATTGTTTGATTCTATCTTATGCTTGTCTTTCTTTTAACATGTTAGGCTAGGTTTTTATTGTGTTTGCTTAGATGTAGTGAAACCTAGATGTTGATTATTGGTTGATTGTTTGTTTATAATTGTTACGGATGATTGTATTCGATGTTAGCCTTAAGAAAACTGGCAGACTTCCATTGGCAACTTGCTTGAACGTGTTAAGAAACATGATCGGAGGTGTACTACGATTTTTGGTTGTATTTAATGCATAAGTGAATTCTAATGATCCCATGTTAGGAGCTTTTAGTCGGCTCGACATAGGAGTGAAGTAGGATCTTATAGAGTTAGGGAATATTGTACACGGCCTTACGACTAGTATTAAGGAATATAACCCGTCATCCATGCAATTGTAACAAGCTAGTCAACCGGTAAAAGATATCTAGGGAGTAATGAAATCTAAGTAAACACAACTTTTCTCATTATTGTTTCCACCACATTAGTACATTAGTTTAATTTTCATTTCTTTTATTTTATTTTGATTGAATCTTAGTTAATTGGGTTAGTTGACTAGCAACTAATTCCTCCCACTCCTTCAAAACCCGAGATTTTACCTGCTTTTCATAAAATATAAAAACACAAAAAGAATCATCCCTCATCTCTAGACCTAGTTTAGTAGGCTTTCTAATCCTAGCGACACTATTCCTGAGTTGAACGATCAATCCCCCGGTACTTGTCACTATACTATACTACAACGATCAGGTACACTGCCTGGCGGGGATTGCAAGCTTCTCAAGATCCCTTGAGAGGTAAAACCTGTTGCGAGGGCGCAATCTCGCGTATTAAGTATTTGGCGCCGCAGCCCGGGGAATAGTATTGTCTATGTTAGAATTTCTTTTTATTAGGTCTACTTGCTAGATTCTTTTCTAATAAGATTTTTATTTTTATTTTTAGGTTTTCTTTAGTCTATCTTATTTCTTCGTTCCTTTGTTCGTAACCATTACCATCCGCCATCATGGCAAATGAAGATCTCTCTAACCTTAGAATGACTAGGAGTCGTAGGTCCATAAGAAATCTTGTTTTGCCATATGCAGAACCTGAAAGGGAAATGCATAGGCTGAAGCAATCTCTCCCAACACCCGAACCATCTAGCATAGCCATCAACTTTGATGAGGCTCTTTCTAAAGAAGATTCAGATAATCACCTCACGCCCTCTAGCCCCCAATCCAATCACGATATGAGCACCCCCGAAACTCCCACCCCTAAGCGCCTTAAGGACTATTCTTCCCCGAATCCTCGCGGCTTCTCTAATGCCATTGTTTTCCCGAATGAATGCACCGATGAGGTCTTGCGTGTAAACGATGTTTGGCTTGTCCAAAGTGTATGCAAGTTTCGCGGACTACATACCGATGACCCAATTCAACATATTAGGGATTTCTTGAAGATAGTGGACACCCTCCATACGGACGGGGCCACTAGAAACACGTCCCGATTACGATTCTTTCCTTTCACTCTTTATGAAAAAGCCAAGGAGTGGTATGATAAACTTCCCTCCGAGTCTATTTTTACATGGGAGCAACTTATATCCAAGTTTTATGAGAAGTTCTTCCCAGCAGGGAAAACCTCAGCATTTAGGGATATGATCCTCCGTTTCCAAAAGGGAAAGGACGAACCCATCTATAAATCATGGATTAGATTCAAGGATCTAATAAGACAAGTCCCCCATCATGGCATAGAACTTTGGCTTCTGGTCTAAATCTTCTACGACAATGTCTCCCCAAACGACCAGAACGGAATCAATAATTCAAGAAAAGGGAAAATAGCTAATCTGAGCGCCGAGGAAGGGTGGAATAGGATTGAGGAATATGCTCAAGACCAGGACGATACTTGGAATGAACCCGATTCGACTATGAGCATATCCGAAATCACACAAACACCCTCGGATTGGCTGAGGAAAATTAACGAAAGGGTGTTATACCTTGCAGGGTCGCGAACAACTAAACAAATTTCAAATCCTTACTTGATCTGCGACTACTGTGGGGGCCCGCACGAAGTAGAAGAATGCGGAGGAGAAATCACTACTGAACATGCGTGTTTGTCGGGACATGACATCTACGCTGACCCCTCCCTTTTGCCTTTTTACCAAAACGATGATTATACCATTTGGGGGAATCTGGTGAAAAGAAAAGAAGGAGAGGAAGGCCCTGACTACAAAATCAGGAGCACTTTTGAGGATGACCTTGGACACTTTACTAAGGAAAAAGGCTTACAATTGAAGGGGGTTGACGAGCTCATCACTGAACAACATAATGACATGGAAAAGTGGTTCAAAAAGCTTAATGCCACCCTTGATGGCCATAACAGGCCCCTAGTAAGCCAAAAAGATCCCTTGCTCGTGGTTACTACTCGAGCTGGAACAACAACCAAGGACCCTCCTTATCCGAACCAACATCCTGTCGCCGTTGAGCCAAATAATCCCCACAAGGAGGAAGGTAATGTGAGCAACGAGGCTCCCGAACAACCTCCTCTGATGACCCCATCTCCACCAACTCCACCTAACCAACCTGTGAGAATCCCATTTCCATCCCGCCTAAAAAATCAGAAGATTGAAAATGATAATAAGAGATTCTTGTCGTATCTAAAAGATTTAGTGGTCACCATACCTCTCCTTGATGCTTGCTATCGCATGCCCAAGTATAGCTCATACTTCAAAAGATTGCTTGCCAACCAAAAGAAACTTGAGGGTTTTGTGACTCTAGGAGAAGAATGTTCGGTGGTGACCCAACGAGGGCTACCAAAAAAGGTAGACGACCCAGGCAGCTTCACCTTGCCCTGTTCCATAGGATCTCTATCGATAAAGAATGCTCTTGCCGATTTAGGGGCAAGCATCAACCTCATGCCCCACTCCATGTTCCTCAAACTAGGATATTCCAGACTAAAACCAACCCGTATGAACATCCAACTAGCCGATAGATCGGTCAAATATCCCTTGGGGATATTGATGAGGCGAAAAATGAACCACTTTTAGGGGGTCATTTAAGCCCGGAATTGAATTTATTTGATCAAATATTGCCCTAAATCGTTCCTTTTGTGATTTTAGGTACTTTGGGAGTGAAATCTGGAAAAGGAAGCAATTCGGATGTTTTTGGAGCATAAAAGTGAAGAAAACGCCAGAGACTTAATTTTCCAAGCTGGGAACAGTGTGTGACGGCGTCAAGAAGACTTTCCTGACGGCGTCAAGAGTAAAGATCATGACGACCCAGTACAAAAATGAAGGCGTCACAAAGTAGAGCGTCAAGAGTTAAATGTGTGACGGCCTACAAAAGTGGACTACATGACGGCGTCAGATGTAGATCAAGGCAGTCCGAGGATTATTTTGGCGGCGAGATGATGGCGTCACCCGTTTGTTCTTGACGCCGTCAGCCTCTAATATCTATATATAGTTTTCTAATTTTCATTCAAAAAAAGGATGAAGGTTGGAGAAACCCTAAGGCCGAATCATATACGTATTTTACAGGTTTTTCAAGGGTTTTCAGCCCTTGAATGCTTACATGTGCTATTGAGATAAGTGTTCTTTTAATTCAATCAATATGTCTATGTGTTGGTTGTCTATATCTTGTGCTTGTCTTGATTCCACCATGTTAGGCTAGATCTATCTTGTGT
>JARVZY010006354.1:5000-12500 GCA_030686995.1 Artemisia argyi
TTTATATACTATGCATCACCTAAATCCTAAAGGCGGCTCCAGGCCTGAGTTATATTAAGTTAAGGTGGCCTTAGTTACCTATGGTATTTGTCTTATTACCTATTTCTAGTTGATTTATGAATGAAGGTGGCATAGGCCCCTATGGTCCAGTGGTTACGACCTCTCTCTTTCACGGAGAAAACGAGGGTTCAAGTCCCTCTGGGGGTATACCAAGACTAAAGACTATAGGAGTGGGATTTTCTATCAAGTGATCCGTATTTGTCAAGTCCTTCTATTAGTCTACTCAGAAGAGACTTTCTATTTTATATCAAATGTTATATTTGATTTCAAGTGATATGTATTTGTCAAGTCTACTTGGGAGACGAAAGGAAGTTGATTATGGAACGTCTAAAATGAATTAGGCGTTGGGTCGATGCCCGAGTGGTTAATGGGGACGGACTGTAAATTCGTTGGCAATATGTCTACGCTGGTTCAAATCCAGCTCGGCCCAACAATTCGCCAATCTACTATCAGATGGTATAACCCTCTTGTTCTTAAGAAATACCTGATACAAGACAAGAGAATAAAAAAAAGAATCTAAATTTTCTGCTAGATCTCTTCTTATTTCCCTGGGATTGTAGTTCAATAGGCTAGAGCACCGCCCTGTCAAGGCGGATGTTACGGGTTCGAGCCCCGTCAGTCCCGACGGATCCAATAAGTACATCAATTCGCCTCTCCATTTTCTGTGAAATGAAGGGACAGAGAGAATAATTGAATTCCGAAGGGGTTTCCCTCTATTTTTTTTTTTTCAGGATTCTCTCGAAGAAAGAACACACCCTAAAATAAAATGAAAATAACTAAAATAGTGAAGTTGACAGAATATTTCATCTTTTCGGCCGCGACTCGTCTTTCTCATACTTCTTTGTTTTGTCTTCCAAAGAAAAGAGGATCACTAAAATTTAAAACCTAATTCCTGTCTTTTTCCACTTCGCTTGTATTGTTTGTTGGTGGGGTTTTGTAGTTAATGGAAACGGACGGGTTAGATTATACTTCATTTGATGGTTCTAGAAGGAAGACCTAAGGTAGGTTATAGAAAAGAAAGAACAGAAAAGAAGGATAAATAAAGGAATTTTTGATTGGTCCGGGAATCCTATCTTGGATTCGGTATGGATAAAAGATCTTCATATGTTATATACTATTAATTCTCCACGACTAATTAATTTAATAGCTCAGATATTGTTATTCATGATATTGATCCGATTCAATATCATCGATAGGTAATGCATTCATTGAATTGACAGGTGAAAGATTTATCATCTCTATGGGATTAAATCCCGAGTTATTGTATTGTGAAATAAAAAAAAACGATGAGATTATGGAAGTAAATATTCTTGCATTTATTGCTACTGCACTGTTCATTTTAGTTCCTACTGCTTTTCTACTTATAATTTACGTAAAAACAGTAAGTCAAAATAATTAATTAATTACTTTAAATGAAACTCGACTTCTGAATTCTTTGAAGAAATCAAAAGAAAAGTATTCTATTTTTGCTGAAATCAAGGGGCTATAATCGGCGATATTCTATGAGATCCGAGAGTATGGTAAGTAAGAAATTGCTTTATTACTTACCATACTCTCTATTAGTGTTATAGTAGTGTATAAAGTTGTACTTGACTTTCTAATAAAAAGGGTATGCTATATTAGCTTCTATCTTCAATCTTCAATTCAATATATGTAGTTATTAATCCATATTTGGAATTGACGTAGGACCCAATCTTTTCTTTCATACATTTATATATATATATATATTTATATTCCAATGAATCTGAAAACTTCCAATGAATCTGAAATAATTGTTTTACTGTTATAGAATACATTTCTCCACTAGAATCTAATGGAATTTCGAAATGAAGATATTTTTATTTGAAAATTATTTCAATTTAAATAAAGAATGCGTTGCAGAACGATCTATAAAACAATTGATACCTTTTCATTTCTCAACTAAATTAGGAGTGCTTCTAAAGTCCACTTCTTCCCCATACTACGAGTGAAAGGGAAAAAGTAAAGACTACCATTAAAGCAGCCCAAGCGAGACTTACTATATCCATGTGAATTATGTCCCTTATCTCTATGATAGAATTATTCCATTATTGCTCACTAATAATAGTAGAATGAATGGTCCAGAGTCAAAAAGGGATTCTGGGCGAACACTATTGATGAATCAATCAAATAAATGGATTTTAAAAATTCCTATATGATTTATAATCCGTACCCTTTCCCGATTGTCTCTCTGAAGGAGTTGGGATATAGTATATTATACTCTTGACGAGGGGTAAAAATTGTTTTGGGCTTTTTTTTTTATTTTCTATAAAAGGTAAATTATCTATCCAATCTCAATCTAATAGTGATTGAATGCCTGAACACTCAGAGATTCTCGCGAGTCTATATATGTAGATTACAGTATAGAAAGTACTTTCCCAACTAGTAGTGGAATTCTCGGCCGGTTATCCAATGTAATTCAAGACCCAATCAATAGACATTACATTAGCAGTAGAAGAGAATCTGGAAGTCTTGCTTCGACCATTATAATCTTTCTTTGAATTTTAGATTCAAAGATTTCCAATCTTTTACAAAATCCCCAGAACATAAAAAAATAGCGGAACAGAACAAGAGATTTCGATTCGTTTGTTGATGAGGCGGCACCCGGATTTGAACTGGGGAAAAAGGATTTGCAGTCCCCCGCCTTACCACTCGGCCATGCCGCCAAAACGATACACAATAGGATAAAAATTTCCCTTTTTGAGTTGTATTAGTAAACTTGAGTTTATTGTACTTGCATCCCTTTTTAATCCTTTTTTCTAAATTTAGAAAAAATTAGAAAAGAAACCGTTTTTCCCCTTTTGATTGTATTTGATCTGCCCCTTCGATTGATTGTATAGTATCTCAAAACACACAAACTTCCACTCACTTTTATATTGAAAAATCAAATGTATATTTTCACTCAAAAAGCCTAAATTTATGGGAACCATTAACTATTTATTGACTGACAATTCGTGAATTATTCTTGGATTTGAATATCAATTTTGGTTTGCCTAATGACATAAGAATAAGCAAAAATTTTTTGATACATACTTAATTTATTTTTTTAATCAAAAATCCTTCTCAATTTCCATTATAACAAAAATTATAGGTATATGTAAACCCCAGAACGGATATTCTTATACAGATACCAAATTGGCTATTTATATTATAGTATGTTGCCTATAAATAAAGGGAATTCGTTGGAACAAAAAAAGGCCTGGCTGGGTATTGACCGGGCCAGGCCCAAAAGGCACTTCGAACAAAATAAAAGAAAGAAGGTGTTCTTTATTTATCTTTCTATTTGGATCTTTCGAGCATCTAAATTGAATTGCTAATTATATAATAACGATAAAGAATGTGAAAGAAATACTTTCTTTAATCCTTACTTGATGTGTAATGTAACATAGTAATTATCTTTTTCAATTGGGAGAGATGGCTGAGTGGACGAAAGCGGCGGATTGCTAATCCGTTGTACGAGTTATTCGTACCGAGGGTTCGAATCCCTCTCTTTCCGTTTCCGTTGATGAGTTTCCATTTTTTCTTTCAAATTTTGCAAACCCCTTTTTATTTTTTCCTTGTTAAATGTGTGGAATAGCTAAAAAAAATCTTAAGAAAATTATAAAATCAAGCAATAAAAACAAAAAAATTATTCTTCACGTCCAGGATTACGTCCTGGATCATTGGATAGGAATCCAAAGATGAAGAGAGAAACAAAGAATATTACTACTGTATAAACGAAAAGTTTGAGAGTAAGCATTACACAACCTCCAAGATCATTTTTTGAAAAAGAAAAACGAGAAAAGACAATAGATCCTCCATTTTTATATCACATATCCTATTTTGACACCAAGAAAAGAATTCTAGAAATAGAAAAGAATGTTCAGAAATTCAAATGAAGTTGAAATTTGTAATCAGAGTCTTTGATTACCACAAATCACTTTCATACCCAAATTAGATATTGTAAGGGACCCGAAGCTAATAAGGTATTTCGCCGTAAAAAGGATTAAAATCAGGAAATAGGGCGTCTCGTGGCTATCCGAGAATTTCAATGTTTGAATCGAAGGTTCATACTGTCAGACTTATTTGATCTTATCAATTGTTATAATTTTTCTCGAATAAATATGAATTTTCTAGGATAGTATTAAAGATCTTATCGAAAACTTACAGCAGCTTGCCAAACAAAGGCTAAAAGAAAAAAGAACAGGGGTATGACTGGCATAACATCTACGATTGGATTCAAAAAAGCATAGGCTTCGGGCAATTTGGCCAAGAAAAGACTACTCGGATAAAGGGCAGAATTAAGACAGATCAAACTAAAGATATTAAGCATAACAGACATTTTTTTCGTCGAGATAATTGCATTTTGATTGAGTTATTGATATAAGGAAAAATGAAGTAAAGTAAGGTAGACAAAAAATCCTTCTTTTTCCGCTCAATCAAAAATCCTCCGATTCTCAAAGGAGAATAGAAGAAATCATACTTTCATACAATATCTTAATTGAATTATATGTAATGATCAATAAATTCCATTGAATTAATTCTAGAGATACACATGCCAAAATCCTAGCACGAATCTATAATAGATTCTATAAAGAATAAAGATTTTCTATAGTTGGACTGGAATTGACGAACACTTAATACCAATATTATTCTTTAATAGTATAAGTATCCAATAAAAATAGAAATGGGGCGTAGCCAAGCGGTAAGGCAACGGGTTTTGGTCCCGCTATTCGGAGGTTCGAATCCTTCCGTCCCAGAGCATATCCATTGTATTCTAATACTTCTTTTTTGTTCAACAAGGTTCTGTTTCAAGGTTTGGATAGACTTTTTTTATTCTTCGCGGAATCATATCTGACTTTTTCACAAACCAAACTAAATCGAGTTCAAATGACATGCAAAAGTAACTGAACCCTTTTGTGACCCATAGAAAATGGGGCATAGATCACAGTTGGAAAAAGATTACTTAACCTCAGGTTAAAAAAATATGAAAATACATATAAAACGAGGAAGTGCTTAGCCTATAGGTATGTATGGTTATCCTATTTCAGTGACAATAGTGTTTCCATTTTTGTGAAAACTAAATTGCATCCCTAAAATATGAAAATTTAAATATTTAACAATGATATTTCTTTTTATTGTTCGATCTATTTAGCTTATTTGCTTTGCATCATTGACAATTCCATTTGAAAAGAAAGAGAGATCTTGCTTTTTTATGATAATAAAAAGGAGTAAAACTTGACTCAAAGAATGATGTAGAAGTAGAAAACTTTTTCAACTATCAAGATTTGTAATGATTCCTTCTAGGTTGGGAAGTTGAAAATGGTCAGTCTATCTTATTGAGTCACTTGAAGAGGCAGAGTCAAATAGAATTTATTTATTTATTTTATTTGTGCGATTTCTGTTAGTTATGTTATTTCTATATTTGGATTTCTTAATATTTCTGTTAGATATTTTTTTGAGATAGAGATTTATAGAAAAATGTTATATTCAGACAAAAAAAGACGGCATTTTGCTAAAATTTATTCAGAAAAATCTTTATTATCTGTGTAGATATTCTCTATTAAATATAAATAACTATGTCTCTGTACCGACTGAACCAATGACTATTCATGATTCCATAATTGAATCAATTCCATACTGGTTCCAAATTAGAGGAATGTTATGGTAAAACTTCGTTTAAAACGATGTGGTAGAAAGCAACGTGCGACTTGAAGGACATGATCCGGTGTGGATTCTTATTGTTACATCCACCATTTTATATAGGAATGAAGGTGCTCTTGGCTCGACGTCGTTTGTTCTATTCTACTAGAACCCTTCTTTTTTTATTGGGTTCTAATGTAAATAGTTCATGATGGAGCTCGAGTAGAAAGTATTTATTAATTTCTCAGGGGCAACGATCTAGGGTTAATGCCAATTAATAAATTGGAACAACTTCGTAAGTATATCTTCGATATAGAAATCGAAAGGATTCCATTCCAACAAATTTTCAAAATTGTTGGAACGGCTAAAACTTTTTCGATCGACAGTGTATCGCGCATGAATCAACCTCGGTATGATTCTTTGATAGAAAGAAATCCCAAAAGGGGTATGTTGCTACCATTTTGAAAGGATTAAGAAGCACCGAAGTAATGTCTAAACCCAATGATTTAAAACAAAAATAAAGGATCCCAGAACAAGGAAACACCACTTCAATTGTCTCACGGATCCGAATAAAGAATCCAAATAAATTTTAAACGAGACAAAAACGGTGGGTTAAAGACCACTCAATAAAAAAATATCTTAAAAATCTTTAATATATTTGAGAATTATTATTATTATATTATTGAACTTGAGTTATGAGTACAAATGATTTTTTTTCAGCAACGCAGCTAAATAAAAATGACTATGAGTTAAATTGAAATTTGAAATTATATTATAGAATAATTCATTTTACAGATTTTCTATTTATTCTAATTCTAATTTTATCCATAGACAAAACATCATTTTTTCTCGAGCCGTACGAGGAGAAAACTTCCTATACGGTTCTAGGGGGGGGGGGTTCTTTTTCATCTACATCTATCCCGATGAGCCGTCTATCGAATCGTTGCAATTGATGTTCGATCCCGAAGAGAAGGAAGAGATCTTCAGAAAGTGGGTTTTTATGATCCGATCAAGAATCAAACTTATTTAAACGTTCCCGCTATTCTCTATTTCCTTGAAAAAGGTGCTCAACCTACAGGAACTGTTCAGGATATTTTAAAAAAGGCAGAGGTTTTGCCCTAATCAAATGAAATTCAATTAAATTAAGGAAATAAAAAATAAGGGTAGGATAATGATTTCTATATCATTTTGGATATCTTTTCTATACTATGTTTTTTTATTTCCTTCTTTTCTTCTTCTATTCGTATCTAGTTATCATTGTTTTTATAGAATCCTTTTTGATAGAATCTTTTTTGATAGAATCCTTTTCTAAGGAAACCCTTATTTGATTCATCCTCACAAAATAGAACTATTTTGGCATTACCTGCAATTGGATGGTTTTCATTCGACCTCTAATATCAAGTAAGAAACAAGGAATCGAAGTTCTTTATTCTATATGGATTCAATACACTCTTGATTGCATAAATACTTTTTCTACTTCTTCTTTGTTTATTCTCCATCTAAACTAAAATTTTTAGTATATATGTATACTGCAGTGCCAATCCAACACAAGTCCCTTTTTTACTATTCTTTCAATTTAAGTTCTTGTTTTTTTTTTCCATCGTATTCCTTTCTTAACGTTTATATTGACAACATTGTATCGAACAAATATAATTCATCGTGATAAGCAGTTCTATTTATTTCCGTCCCATAGGTTTTCTTTTTTACCTGTTGATTCAAATGATGGGTTCGTTGGATTTGATACCCGGATTTTTGATTGAAAAAGTGTATAACATAGAAATAGGGGATGGTCTAGCATTT
>JARVZY010006354.1:25000-26641 GCA_030686995.1 Artemisia argyi
TATCTATATATATGAAAAAGAAATCATGTAACGAAGTGGATTATTATTTGTACAATTGGTACTTCGAACTTGGAACGAGCATGAAGAAATTAACGATACTTCTTTATCTTTTGAGTTGTTCTGCCGGATCGGTCACTCAAGATCTTTGGTCTCTACCCGGACCCGATGAAAAAAATGGGATCACTCCTTATGGACTCGTTGAGAATGATTCTGGTCTAGTTCGTGGCCTATTAGAAGTGGAAGGCGCTCTGGTGGGATCCTCGCGGACATGCAGTCAGTTTGATAAGGATCGAGTGACATTGCTTCTTCGACCCGAACCAAGGGATCCCTTAGATATGATGCAAAATGGATCTTGTTCTATCCTTGATCAGAGATTTCTCTATGAAAAAGACGAATCGGAGTTTGAAGAGGGGGAAGGAGAAGGAGCCCTCGACCGGCAACAGATAGAGGAGGATTTATTCAATCACATAGTTTGGGCTCCTAGAATATGGCGCCCTTGGGGCTTTCTATTTGATTGTATCGAAAGGCCTAATGAATTGGGATTTCCCTATTGGTCCAGGTCATTTCGGGGCAAGCGGATCATTTATGATGAAGAGGATGAGCTTCAAGAGAATGATTCGGAGTTCTTGCAGAGTGGAACCGTGCAGTACCAGACACGAGATAGATCTTCCAAAGAACAAGGCCTTTTTCGAATAAGCCAATTCATTTGGGACCCTGCAGATCCACTCTTTTTCCTATTCAAAGCTCAGCCCCTTGTCTCTGTGTTTTCACATCGAGAATTATTTGCAGATGAAGAGGTGTCAAAGGGGCTTCTTACTCCCCAAACAAATCCTCCTACATCTCTATATAAACGCTGGTTTATCAAGAAGACGCAAGAAAAGCACTTCGAATTGTTGATTAATCGCCAGAGATGGCTTAGAACCAATCGTTCATTATCTAATGGATCTTTCCGTTCTAATACTCTATCCGAGAGTTATCAGTATTTATCAAATCTGTTCCTATCTAACGGAACACTATTGGATCAAATGACAAAGGCATTGTTGAGAAAAAGATGGCTTTTCCCGGATGAAATGCAAATTGGATTCATGGAACAGGAGAAGGATTTCCCATTCCTTAGCCGGAAAGATATGTGGCCATGAAAGGCGAAGGGAGGGCTGGAATGCCAACAGGCGTCTATTATTGAATTCACTCGACCCGACAGTACCCGTTTGGGGAACGTCCAGTGCCAAAGTCACTGAATGGGTAAGCCGCCAATCCCTAAAACGGACTATGTAATGTACTTTATCTGCTGGGTTACGGGCGGTCATTTTACTATAGGTTTCTAATCTACCTTTGTGTGATTCCTGTTGAAGCATATGCTCGGGGGGTGCGTGCAGGGCGGACGATTTTCAATTTTAAAGCAGACTCCCCATTCATTAGATAGAGAAGATGACCAAGATTTCGTGATCCGCTGCCGAACTTATTCCAAGAGAGCTCGGATCGAATCGGTATTGCTATCCGAGCTCTCTTCTTGAATTGCTCATTCAATGAGCATTCTCCATATTATGCCTTGAAGAGGACTCGAACCTCCACGCTCTTGAGCACAAGATTTTGAGTCTCGCGTGTCTACCATTTCACCACCAAGGCATCTTGAAAGTGAAT
>JARVZY010006355.1:0-26637 GCA_030686995.1 Artemisia argyi
CTCACATTCCAAAACAATTAACATCAACAACATCTCATCTAAAACACATCCCGACAATATCAACATCAACATCGTTTTAATGAATACGGGCTGAACCAGCACCACTTGTCACAACATCACATTTTAATTAAGTAATGGGAAAGCTAAGAGATGACATGGAGTCAAGATTCACAGCATAAAGACAACGTGAATCTCAAGCTGGACCGTCATCATCAACAAAAAATCTATCTCTGGATCGTCTCTCAGAACTCATGTTATATAAGTTTTTAAATGATGGTTCACTACTAGAAGCTCACCCTAACATATACAATGGTTTACTGGAACCCGAAGCTCAACCACCGACACCAACTCAAGCTGAAAATCAAATTAAAAACCTCGAGAAGCTAATGAACAAATAGAATTCTGAGGCAATCAAACTGGTAAAAAGGTTTTCATTAAGGGTCATCGAGTTGGAGAGTCAATGTCGTCCTCAGTCACATAGACGCAATCAGGATGATCCCGATCATGATGATCATGAGGGGGAGAAAAGCACCAAAAGACAAAGAACAACAACCACTACAACCTACTCAACACACAAACAAGCTTCACCTCAACAAAAACAATAACATAAATGAAGTTCACAACAATAAACCGATGAACATGAAGATGTGAACTTAAATGATGATGCAGTTGGGGTTGAAACTCAAAACGAAGGTGTAGACTGTAACAAGGACTTTTGGAATGACATGACTTACCGAGAAGGAGAAATACCTCCAGAGCTTGGGGGATTTGATGTTTTAGATGAAGATGACGATGATGTGTTAAAGGATCACATACAAACGGAAGAACAAATTAAAGATCCGACAACAGAAAGACTTGACAGTATGTTCTCCATTCTGCATGAAAGTTTTGGAATAAACATCCGGGAAGATGATCTTTGGAACAAAGAGTAAAGAGTGTCTATGATTCGGTTATATACAAGTTCAAAAGCGACAACGATTTTAATATAAGACTTGTCGATCAAGAAGTCTCAAAAGCTCTTGGTGTTTCTACTTCTTCAACAATTGACAGAAATGTTACGGAGAAGAAAAGAAGAGAACGCTCTCCACTGTGGAAACAAATTCCCAGAGTTCCAAGATCTGACACCACACCCTTAATTCCTTACTTCAACGACGATCTCATGTATATGCTTAACGGTCCAAAAGAATACCAACCATTAACAAAGGAAGTCGCAACTTATGAGGAGATTCCCGAACCATTTCTAGAAGGAGAAAGATTCATGGATATATTCTCTGAAGTAGAGGTTGATCGTGAGAAGTGCAACTTTAACGCATATATAGGGATAATTGATGTCAATGAAAGATCGAGGGTTTCTATCGGCTAAGGCAACTTAAACGCAAGCCTCGTGATGAAGTTTACTCGAAGCACAAAATCCTCAGATATGTTGAAGTCAACTCTGAATATCAACATTCTCACGGATATGTTGAATATCACGTTGTTCGTACATATAATCAACATTACTACTTCATAAAAGCTGACTACATAAATCTTCATCCTCATGATCTTAAAGATATTCTTAAGAGAAGGAGAGACTGCTTCAACAAGAAAGCTATCGATCAAGATGTGATTCAATCAGTTTTGATATTCATGAAAGCTTATGTTGCAGTAGCTCTCATTGAAGACTTCCATATGGGAATTGAAAGCTATCAGAGGAAAATCAACTTGACTCCTCCAATGTTAGCTTGCATCGGTATTCAGAAAGTCAAGAGCTGGACATGCTTCACAAGACCCGTCCTTGGACTTTGTGTTGTATATGTGACCGATAAGAAGCAAAAAAGATTGTTCAGAATCGTTGAAGTAGCCAAGTTCTCCTCCGGCACCTTGAAGTGGATTCTAAGGAAACTTGAGCGAATTTAGAGGAAGGTAGAGAAAATGCAGATTGAGATGACTGCAAGCAATCATCGTATGTTGACGAGGGTTGTGAATATAATTAGAGAAAGGCTAACACTTCGAGCATCATGGAGAAGAATGGAACAAAGAATCGGATGTCGAAGCTGGCCTGGTAGAATGCCCATAAATAGAAGACCCGAATGATCTACCATTAGGGGGAGATTGTTGGAACACGAAAAGTGTAAATCATTAGTTAGTGACTTCTATTTATTTTTTTGTAATAGATTAGGGTATGTTGTGTAAGTTGTAAACCTGCGACAGCATGTTACTATCGCAAAACTTGTATATTTGCGATAGCATGCTTGGCTAGACGTATGGGTATAAATACCCCTATCTCATTATGAGGTGTGTGTTCTCCTCTCTAATAACGCGAGACTTTTTTTTTTTTTTTTTTTTTTTTTTTTTTTTTTTTTTTTTTCCTACTGCTCTAAAGTGCTCACACCCATTTTATCTCGCTTAGGCTATGTTTGGTGCAGAGCTTTTTGGGGCGATGACCGGTGAGCAATGAGCTTTTGATTTTTAGTGTTCGTTTGACAAAAGAACGGTGAGCTTTGCTATTTTTTTTAGAAAAACTCATTTTTCCAATGCTTCTTTAATAAGCTGTGAGCGGTGAGTAGTGAGCTGTGACTACAACTCACAGCTACTTTTGCCAAACATAGTCTTAGATTAGTTAAGTAGATGTGATATTATTGAAACAACACGGTTTTTGGAAGAAAACAAAAATCGAATTGCATTTTTCGGTTTTTGCAAAAGTAAAAATTGAATCATCGATTTTTAGTTTTGGTCAATTATTTCGGTTCAATTTTTTTGAGTTTCAACTTGGTTTGTTCGGATTTTCTGCTACCCATGTTGTTAGACACTCTTTTTTGAAAAACTTGAAAAACAAAGTTAGACACGAAACTTTAATAAATCAAAAATACTAGTGTAATAAATAGGCAAATTAAATAAAGAGAAAACATTTGAAAAACATTGACCAAGAAAGAAAGAAAGAAATTTAATCAAACCCACTTTTGTTTGTTTAATTTATTTCTCTTTTCACACAAAAGTCTTCCCTCTCTCCTCTTCTTTCTCTCCCATTTTCAACTTCTCTCTCTAGAAAACTGTGTGTTTCATTTTTCTAAAAAAATCAAATGTGATGGGAGCCAGCTTCTCTTGCTTCACTCCGGCCACCACCAAACACCGCCGTGAACCACCGCCGGATATTCTTTTCACTCCGACTGAGCCTCTAGATGAAACCCTAGGTCACTCATTTTGTTATGTTAGGTCTTCCAATCGCTTCGTATCGCCTTCGCACTCCGATCGCTTCCTTTCGCCCTCCAATTCGCTTCGTTTCGCCGAAACCGGAGGCTTTAAGGCCATTTCTGGTGCCTCTGTAAGTGCTAATTCGTTTACTCCTAAAACTGTTAATATTTACGATGATGCCATTAATAATAATGCTAATGATCCCTGTAAGGCTAGTTTGGTAGTTAGTGGTTTTGAGAGTACCTCGTCTTTTAGTGCTTTGCCGTTACAGCCTGTGCCGCGCGGGGAGGGGGAAAATGAGAGGGGGTATTTTATGTCTGGGCCAATTGAGCGTGGGGCCTTGTCTGGTCCGTTAGAGGCTGGGATGGAGTTAGGGAGTAGTAATAGAGTGGGGTTTTCGGCTCCGTTGAATGCGGGGATGTATGGGAAGAAGAAGAGGAAGAAGGCGTTTTTTAATAGGAGTTTTAACCGGCCGTGGGTTGTACCTGTCAGGAATTTTGTTGGGAGTAGGAAAGGGGATACTGGGCGTGGTGGGCGTGATGAGGAGATGGATGCGAGGAATGAGAGTGATGTGCAGTGGGCGCTTGGGAAAGCGGGTGAGGATAGGGTTCACGTGGTGGTTTCAGAAGAACACGGGTGGTTGTTTGTTGGGATTTATGATGGGTTTAATGGTCCTGATGCGCCTGAGTTTTTGATGGGTAATTTGTATAAAGCTACGTATAAAGAGCTTGAGGGTTTGTTTTGGGATAACGAGGATGTATCAGATGTATCTTTATCACAATCTCGTCAGCAAGTGGAAGAAGAAGTGCCGAAAGACGTTGGAGGATCTATGAAGAAAGTTACATTTGAATCAGGAAGCGAAACTGAAACTAGGAGGAGGAAAAGATTATGGGAGTATCTTGCACAGGAAGAACCCGAAGATGGTCTTGATCTTTCTGGTTCAGAAAGATTTGCGTTTTCAGTAGATGATGCCGTTAATATAAGTAAAACTACTCCGGGAGTTAGTAGGCGGTCACTATTGTTATCAAAGTTGAAAAATGGGTTTACTAAGAATAAGGAAGGTAGTAGATTATTTGCGTGGAAGTTTGGGCTTGATGCTAAAGAACACAAGGAAGTCGAAAGCCGAATAGAGGAGAGAACTAATGCTGGAAGAAGTGGTAGTATGAAGAAAGTTGGTCCAGTAGATCACGAGTTGGTTTTGAGAGCAATGTCTCGGGCTTTGGAAGTAACCGAGCATGCATATTTGGACATGACTGATAAGGTTATGGATCAGTATCCAGAACTTGCACTTATGGGTTCGTGCTTACTCGTTGCATTGATGAGAGATGAGGATGTGTACGTGATGAATTTAGGAGATAGTCGGGCGATTGTTGCACAACATGAAGAGCCTCAAGAAGTTGGTTCATCTGGGACAGGGGATAGCGGTTTGGTTGTCGAGGGTATTATCGAAACAAATGACGTACTTGAAGTTGATAATGTACATGATGTTCCTGCTCATGATATGAAGTTGATGGCGTTGCAACTATCGACTGATCACAGCACGAGCATAGAAGAAGTAAGTTGTGAATTCTCTCTTGACCTTAAAACATTGCACAATTTGATGTTATTTATCCTTTCACAGTAAGCTAATATAGGCTACATTGTGATGGGTTCGCTAACCTTTTTGCAGCATTTTTATGTGAAACCATATGATCGCGTGTGTGTGTGTGTTTTTGTTTGGATAAAGGGGCCATTACCTTGGCGAAAATAGTCATGTTTTAATTTATTAAACTTAACTGCCTTAGTTAAGATATATATCTATTAATCAAACCAATTGAGTTTTTTTGAACATTTTAAACTAGTCTATTTAGTGTTGATAGTACTCTAGATTAGATTTTAATTAAATCAAGAACTTGTGTATGCTATGGTATCTTTATCTTGGTTTTTGATGTGGTGACTTTCTGAAATATGATCTGATCTCTGGTAAGTTAGAGCAATATAAATTTATGACCATTGCAGATTTTGAGTTGTATGATGTAAGGATAAGCGGATAGGCTGTTCGTATATTACATTTTAGATGATGTTGAGTTTTCTTGTGGTGGTCTCTTATTAAGGCAAACAAAGTCATCTGATATATTCTTTGCTTTAGATCATTAGCTGTTGATTCTTTTTCCAGTGGGAAAGGAAAGAATTCCGTTGAAATATTGGACTTACGTCAGTTTGAAGCCACCTTTTTAACTCACTTTTGTGATAGCTTTCATGTGACAACATTCTTCTAAGTGAGTAGATATCATGTAAAGTGGTACTGGGCGTTTCACTTATAGATGGTTGCTTTCTAAATGGGTTTGGTTGTTTGTTTTTCTGGACCTTAGTAATATAAACCATAGTTTCTATCTTGCCATTGATCTTTTATAGTCAACCTGGCCAATATCAATTCAGGTGTTTTCTTTTCCTATCTTTTGTATTCAAATGAATCTCTCAACATTCCAGAACACTTTTGCACTACTGTTTACAAGAGAATTCAGTTAATAGCTGCTATTTGGTGTGGCAAATATGAAATCTGAGCATGTAACTATTTTCCTGATTGCTTCACTCTAAAACATGTTAGTGAAGACACAAACGGGATAAAGTTCTTGTTTAGATGCCTAGCTTGGCTATGTTTTGGTTAGATTTTGGCGCTATTGAGTGTGTCAAGCCTCCAAGCATTTCTCACTGATTGCTATGTGATAGTTACTCTAAATTTATGACTTTCTCTTACTACTGCAGGAAGTTGTGAGAATAAAAAACGAGCATCCAGATGACGACCAATGTATCGTTAATGGCAGGGTAAAAGGCCGGCTCAAGGTTACTCGTGCATTTGGGGCTGGATTCCTCAAACAGGTTAGTTACTCGGTTCGATGTATATTGCTCTCTCTAATTTGGATCATTAGCTATTGTGGTATCTGTTGTGGTAAAGCTACATCTTGCATATATGTTGTCATGTCGGCACATATATCAGTAAGTCTTCCTATAGGTTGTAGTCCATTTCAGTTTTCGCTGCTTGGTTTGACTATGCTTTTAGCCAAGATGGTTGGACAAGGTTGTACTTGCTAAAATAGCCACCTTATTGCTATCAGTTGCCATTGCTTTGTTTTTAGGGTCCGCTTGGTTCAAAGTGGGGAAAGGGAAAAGGAAAGGGAATGCAAAGGAATGAGTGAGGTGGGTAATCAATACCTTACCCCCCCCCCCCCCCCCCCCCCCCCCCCAATTTACTTTATAATGGTTGATTACCCACTACGAGGTAATCAAATACCTTTGCACTCCCTAACCAGGCACCATATATTGAGTGATGTGGGCCCTTTTAAATATCTTGTTCTTGACTTCTATTGTAGTGCTAAATATACATATGATTTATTCTTATTTACTGTAGAAAGCTCTATCAAGGTTTTGTAATCGCCAATACTGTTTTGCCTGTCCTAGATATATGGGTGACACCAAATTTCAAATTTTCAGATATACTTAAGTTTTCTCCTTAGTAGTTATGCATCCAAATGTAGAACTCAGAGAGTATAAAAGATCTTGCAATATGTTACCAGTGATCGAGTTTGCTGAGCATAGGAAATATATTTATTAAGTTTGCACTCACTTCTGATTGATAATGGTGGGCTCAACGATAATAATGGGCTTCTTGATTGTCACATGATTTTAATAAAGGCGTGCACACTGTTCTTTGATAATAAGCAACACAACTCTTCTTGTGCAAGTCAACTGAACTTGGTTTGTGAACCTTCCATTTGATGGTGGTGAAACATTTGTTTCTGTGTGACAGACTGACAGCTAAGGCTGATCATGCTCAGGGTTTACCAATTACTTTTAATATTTGGTGAACTTATATCCTTATTTTCTGTTTGCCTGTTTAATATTCCCTCTTTTGGTCATTTTGGTACATAAACCTTGCAGCCTTTGGATTCTTAAATATTAAGGTTATTAAACGTAAATGTTTATCGTGATATCATTTCTACTCTTTCATAAGCACATGCCTTTGTTTTTTAAGCTGGTGTTATTTGTGGATTCTGTAAGTAATCTAACCTGTCTGATGTGTTGATATGTCAATAATTCAGCCAAAGTGGAACGATTCATTGTTGGAGATGTTCCGCAATGAGTATATTGGTACTGCACCCTACGTATCATGTCAACCTTCACTCCGGCACCATCATCTTTGTCCTAGAGATCAATTTCTAGTTCTTTCGTCTGATGGTTTGTACCAGTATTTTAGCAATCAAGAAGTGGTTTCTCATGTTGAGAATTTCATGGAGAAGTTTCCTGATGGTGACCCTGCACAACACCTTATAGAGGAGCTTCTCTTGCGTGCAGCCAAGAAAGCTGGTAAGTTTCTCTACTATTGATATTTTTTTAGCGTTTAACTAATCATATTAGTCTATCCTTTACATTAGTTTGAATAGCGCAATGTGTCAAGATTGCTAGTGTCTAAACTCTATGATTAGCCATTCTTACTTGACTTGTACCTTGACTAGTATGACATACTGTACGTATTCATATAATTGACAGAAGTTATTTCTGTGTCATTTTTCCCCCAGACTCCTGAAGTATCAAGGTTTAGGTGGTAACATTAACGAGGATTTTCGATCCATATATGGTAAAGCTGGTCAATTAAGGTTAAATGTTGTTACTAGCAGGTCAAATGGGAAAAAATCTAAATTAAGCTAAATATTAAGTGGGCCAATCAGATCAAAAGTCACCCAAAGTATACTTATCTGACTAGTCTTATTAATTGCTTTGTTGAAAAGTAATATCAATTTCACAAACATTTACCTGTTTCGCTAATCATACTTAGTACGGAGCATTACCTTAACTCTTAAGAGATCAATGAAAAAAGACAAGTGTTAATTGGTCAATCCAGATCGACGCATCATGTTTTGGCCCACACTTGATATTTACCTGTTTTATTCCAGAGCTCAACCTTCCAATCAGCAAAACCGAATCCAATTTGCTAGACCCTTCTTTATTTTCGTTGCAGAAAAGTTTCACCAGCACCACTAAAATATTTATGCAATTAGGAAATGTGTGTTTTTTCTAAGTAATATCAATTTCACAAACATTTAAGAAAACATAATGTCTAATCTCAGTCTTTTTATCTTTAAGAAAAAAATAAATATGCTTGATTCTCTGAGCAGTGAAGTAGACCATTAGTTTTGTGGACTATCTTCTTTCTAGTTGATTATCCTTCATTTCCTCTCTGCTCAATTTGTTTGAAATTAGATTCTGAAATGGAGTAGGTTGAGAACAATCAAGATTTTTGTTTATTTGGTTAAAATATTTGATAATTACGTGACATACTGATAGATGACAAAGGTAATTAGTGTAATATATTCTAGATCCTATACTTCCAACAAGGTAAGAGGAACTGTTGGCTAGTGTAGCAGGTGAGTGGAGAGGATGTAACAAATGATAAACTATTCCCAAAAGCAGCCTCTAGACGAGGTCAGGTTGACTAATTGTAGTTTCAAGTGGCTCAAGAACTTTCCATGGTGATAATGGGTACAACTAGGGGGTACCCAGTGACAATGGAAGCACTCACCTAAGTCACTAAGGAGCTCTATTGGCATTACAAACTCAAATCAATGTTCTAAGTCCTGTCTGGCGTGACATATATTGGGCAATTGAGGGTGAGGATTTGTAGTTCTATATCAAGTTAACTTTTGTTGACTTGAACCATAGCTTATTGGTGGAATAAATGTATAGCCATTATGATAACAAACCTACTTTTGTGGTTTCCTAAAGTTCTTGAAGATGATGAATACTTAATTTATATCTCACATTAAGGTTCTTGTAGGTGATGAAAATAACATTTTAGCAATGGATACGCCTAATTGTTTTTAATTAAAGTACGAATGATTTAAGTTTCTCTAAATCTATCTTGATATTCATGCAACAGCTTTTTTTCTTTTCTTTTCTTGGATCCAACCACCATCACAAAACAAAACCAAATTTTCAAATCCTAACAAAAACTCAAACCCTAAAACAAATATTAGGCTAAGACAAATTAGCATGAAAATTGGAAGCTTGGAATGTGAAAACCCATAAGAGATTATTTGAAACAAGTTATCAAACCCTAGAAGGTCGATGGGGGGAGTTGGGAGGATGGAAGAAGTGTACAGGTAGGAGGGAAGGAAGGAAGCAGTTACAAAGAGTGAGTGTTGAGTGCAGTTGTAATTTTTGCTTACTTATTGTTGCCTCAATGAATAAATGCCACCTCAATTACTCATTTTTATCATAAAATATTGACCAATTGCCACCTTAATCGCTAATTCTTCTTTTGTTAAAGATAATTGTACAATTTGATTATTAAAAGCTGTGTTTCTTCACCGTATTTAAAGAATTTTTTAGTTAATGGCTGTATTGATAACTAGGATGATATGTATTAGCAGTTTTTTTATGATCGACTACTTTTCCCAGCTGCGATTATCATTAACGCATATTCATCAGTTGATTAGTGTAACAGAAGCATGAATAATGACTTCTCTCGGAGCAAACAACAATTTACCACCTCGCAAGAATATTGCCTCTCATTACTTCTAAATTCAACTTGTTTGGTCTTTGCTTAATAATAATGACTTAAACGTTTGGATTTGCTAGTGTTGTACTTTTACTATGGCTCTTGCCTTTATTGCTGTTTGTGTTAAAATAGAACATCTTTATATTTCTCCCCACAGGGATGGAATTGCATGAGTTGCTGGACATCCCACAAGGTGATCGTAGGAAGTACCATGATGATGTCACCGTCATGATAATTTCTCTAGAAGGAAGAATATGGAAATCATCTGGAAAATACTTGTGAAAAATCTATCGTTCCATCTATAAAACAGTAATTTTGCATCTTGATCCGTTAGGTGTTGCCCTGCAAGCAGAGTAGAGAAGTCAAGCTGATTAATGGGTCTGCAAAGCTTGGTATGTCTCACATGTTTACAAAGAAAAACCCTTAGGGTTAAATGGGTCAAGATTTGATGGGAAACTTGGAATTGGGTTCCCCAAGAATTAGTCTATGATGGAGAAGAGGAGGAAACCAATCTTTTAGAGGGATGGTGTTTTTTTTTATTCAATCTAATTTTATTTTTGTTTAGGCTGTTAGGGGCTGGGGGTGGTAAAGAATGTACATTTTTCATTTGATGGTTGTTTTTTTGCATAGATGGAAAATGTTGTTTCATTGGTTAGCAATTATGAAATCTTGAAATGGTGGGGATGGGAGGTTATCATTGTCAATCTTATTACAAATATTGGAGGAACTTTTTAGTTGGAAAAGAGGAAGATATGTAATTTTGATGGTGGGTTTTCCACCAATGAGGTTTACAGAAAGCCATATGCTTCTCAAAAGCTGGGTTATTGACTGCATTAGCTTAATGAGGTTGCAGTTTAATTCAGTTAACTCACTCATCCACTTTTGGCTTAGTTCTAACATGCCCTACCTCACTTTGTAATTTTTTCTTCCATTTATGAAGTATCTGATAATATGTATGAGCTTCGGTAATTTGTTTGTTTCTCTTCTGCCAAGTGAAATAAATGATTGTCGTAAATAGGAATGGCAACTGGGCAGGCCGGCCATCCCCAAACCCGATTACCTAAGTCCTCAAAACTGTTAGAATAATGATTTGCTTGCCATTCCATTAAACAATAATTATAATATGGGGATATCTTAGCTACAATTATTGTAGCCAATTGGCTACAATTCTAAAATTACATAAAAAAGGATTCAGGGACTCACAAATATAAATCAGGGACCCACATAATGTATCACAAAATTGTAGGGAGTTAGCTATAATAAATTGTAGCTAATATATTCTCTTACAATATATAATCACTTAAAGATTATTCTTGAAACAAATAAACATGGGCTAAGCCTGTAAGACATTATATAGAGTATATCGACTATAACACTCCCTCGCAGTTTGAGCAGGAGGTAACTGAACACTCATGCTGGCACGAAACTACTCAACTAGCGCAGTAGGAAGTCCTTTGATGAAAACGTCAGCATACTGATAGCGAGAAGGAACATGAAGAATCCGAACATGTCTCGGGGCAACTAAATCACGAACAAAATGGATATCAATTTCAACATGCTTCGTTCGTTGATGCTGAACCAGATTAAACGACAAGTTAACAACACTTACATTATCACAATACACCAAAAAGTAGCTGAAGGCAAAGGACTGTGCAGTTCATGTAATAAATTCCTCAACTGTGACACCCCGCCAAGGTAGAAACACGAGGCGTAACGAGATAGGCATCGTCATAACACATTGATATAAAAATAGAGAATCACTAAATGAAGTTAAAATCAAAATGTCATGACGACACCTGACACAAGAGGGAACTTGTATCAAGGTTAATCGTAACCATAACAAACAAACAAGTCATAAAATATGTCCTACAAACCAGGATAAAATGCCATATTTGCATGTTTAATCCATGAATAACTTATGTTATATTATTCTAAATAGTCCGTTGTCAATCGATGATATGGGAATATCATTGAATTAAGACAAATCTGAGTTTTGGTATAATATATTTAAAGTATATTGATGCGTAGGACATGCCAAATTCACATGATATTCAATAAATTGAATAAATTGAATATAGGACAGATCTCAATTACATGATTATACTTATGGATGTTGTCATTAAAGTAAATTGTGAATATTTATCCTCAGACTTGAGATACCAGATAACTATTGTGGATGTAGCTCATTTTTCGTAAGATAGTTGATAAGGAGAAATTTGTTACACTTTTAAGGGGTCACTTAAACCCTAAGTCCTGATAATATGATCAATTATTACCTTAAATCGTTTCTTTTGTCAATTTAGGTACTTTTGAGAAGAATTATGGAAAAGGAAGCATTTTGGACGTTTTTGAAACATAAAGTGAAGAAAACGAAAAAGTCAAGAATCCAAGCTGGAAATTGTACCTGACGGCGTCAAGCATTTCAAAGGGACGGCGTCACTCAATGAGACAAGAGGTGGATATCACATTTACACTTGACGCGCCAGAAGATAAATTGAAGCTTAACACGTGACGGTGTCACGTTATACAGAAAGTAGGCCGTCACGTGTTATTCCCAGAAGTCTTACAAGGGGACGACGTCAAGAAGTTGGATTGGACGACAAGAAACCCTAAACACGGCGAGATGACGGCGTCAGCCATTAAAAGGGGACGCCGTCACCATTGTAAATCTATATATACTTTTCGATTTTTCATTCATTAGGGAGGACTTTTGGTAGGGAACTTTAGGGTATGAACCCGAGTCGACCTTTGCAGCAATTTTAGGGTTCCAAACCCTCTTTTCTTCCATGTTCAATTAAAGATAAGTTATCCTTTAATCATTCAATATGTCTATGTGTTGTTTGATTATATCATATGCTTTTCTTTCTTTTAACATGCTAGCTTAGGTTTACTTATGTTTGCTTAGATTTAATGAAACCTAGTTAGTGATTGTTGGTTGTTGGTTTGTCATTAATTGTTGTGGGTGATTAATTTTAGCGTTAGACTTAAGAAAACTGGCTAATCTCCTATATGGTAACTTGCTTGAACGTCTTAAGAAACGTAATCGGATGTGTACTACGGTTTTATTGGTTGTATTAAATGTATAAGTGACTATTAATGAGGCCATGATAGGATACTAAACGTGTCGTCATAAGAAGAGATAGAAGCTTATAGAGTTAGGAAAGATCGTACATGGCCCCACGAATGGTATTAAGGAATGCAACCCTTCACCCATGCAATTATGACAAACCAATTAATTAATGAAAGATAACTAGAGAGTAATGAAATCTAAGTAAACACGCCTTTCTCCATATTAGAAGTTCTCACTATTTTATTTTCTTGTTATTTATTTTATTTGTTTAAGTAGTTATTTGGGTTAGTTGACTAGCATCTAATTCCGCCCACTCTTCCAATACCCGAGATATTTTAATTGCTTTCATAAATATAAAAATACAAAAAGAATGATCCCTTACCTCTAGACCTAGTTAGATTAGTTTCAATCCTAACGAACACTATTCCTGGAGAGAACGATCAATCCCCCGGTACTTGTCACTCACTATACTACATCGGTCAGGTACACTGCCTGGTGGGGATTGCAAGCTTCTCAAGATCCCTTTAGAGGTAAAACCTTTTGCGTAGACCGCAATCCACGCATCAAGTTTTTGGCGCTATTGCTGGTGAATAGTTATTGCTTAGGTTGAAATTTTTTTTATTAGGTCTACTCACTAGATTCCTTTCTAGTGAGATTTTTATTTTATTTTTATAGGATCTCTTTAGTCTATCTTTCTTCTTTGTTTCCTTTGTTTGTAAACCTTCTCGATGAATAACAATAGCATTGATCGTTTGATTCCTGTTATTCATGTTTTTCGTCGAAGAATTTTCCAACTACCCATTCTAATCCCTGTAGTGGAAAATGAGAACCCACATAACCTATCACCTGACCATCACTTTGGCAATGATTCTGAAAGGGAGGAATCTGACCATGATAACGACCATAGGGTTAGCCCTTTTTACTGTTCGGATTCGAGGAGGACCTAGATGACAGTGATGTAGTGAATGAGGATAGGATGGAGGAAGATGTAAACCCTCTTAAGAATGTTGATCCTAAGACAAGAATTGGAAAAAACAGCCCCTTTAACATGCAATTCCCTTGTAAGATTGGATATAGGAACTTTGATGCGTACCTTAACTCGTCTTTACCTGATTGATGCGAAACTGTCAACCAAAGTCAACCACGGATGTGGTCAAGATGGTCAAACAGCCTAGAGTCAATGCTCCGTGGAATATAGTGGTTTCTTCGGGTCGTTATGTCCCGACGAGGTGTGATGGTTATAAAACGGTTTCGTGATCGGGTGAATTTGGACAGGAAAAGGGTTTGTGAAATATTGGAACTAAGGAATCTACAATGAAATAGCTTAAACAAGCTATATGAATAAGACTGGAAGCTAAGAAAAACCAGAAACGTTTAAAACTTAAAAAACGCGTACGTTCACGTTTAAATAAAACGTAAACGTACAAAATAAAACGTGAAAAATGAAATCTGAAAACCTCCAGGGGGTGAAAATGACTTTTTTACAAACTAAAGGACAAAAGAAAATATTTAGAAAAAGAAAATTAATTTTTACACTATTTAATTATTTATTATTAATTAAAAACTATTTAATACTTATTATTACTTAAATTAAATTACTTAAATACAATATAATATTAATCTAATGCTAGAAAAACGAAAATAAAATTTCTAAAATTATAAAATAACTAAAAACAAGTTTTAAAATTAAAAATAAGTATTTTTGTCTTTTTGTGCTTTTTCTATTAATTAATTACTAATTAATTATTAATTACCTAATTAAACTATTTTAAATTAAGAAAAATAGAAAATGAACAGTTAAAATTACAAGAAAATTTCTAAAATTATTTTACATTATATAAAAGCTAGGAAAAATATAAAAACTAGGTCTTACTTAATAAAAATTAATTATTCTATTTAAAACTTACTTATTAATTAATTACTAATAAAACTAAGATTAATTCTAATAAATACTAAATGATAAAATGAAAATCTGAGAAAATTATTATAAATACTTTAATATAAGAGGAATTTAATAAAAATATAAAAAAACTAAGTTCTTAACAAAAATATAAAAATTAAAATTAAAATTAAATTACATTAAATAGAAACTATCACTTAATATTAAATTGTTTTTTCTTGATTTTTCTTTTACAAACCTATTTTATAACTAAAAACTAACAACTTTTGTGAAAACAAGTTTTTTACAACTTAAAAATAAGCAAAGTAGAAGCTAAAAGGAGTGACAGTTGACTTTGGTTGACTTTTTAAGCAAATAAGCTCAAATGAGCTTGTGTGGGGCCCACTATGATTAATCCTGGTTCAATTGAGTGTGTTGGACATGTATGAGCAGGACTCAAGTGAATAAGCTCATAGGATAAGCTTATAAGCCAAAATAAGCACATTCACAAACCAAGAACTACTCAGAACTGGGACAGAAATATGGGCTTGATTCAAGTGGTGTCCATAGGGTTATAGGTCAAACCAAGGGTCAAAGTCTCAACCCTGGTAGGAGGGGGGTTGAATGAAACAAAAATGGAGGGCTGTGGACCATTGTGGTGGCCACAAACCACCACCAAAGTGAGTGGTGTGGGCTGAGAAGCTGCTGCAGCAGGGCAGTTGCTTGCCCTGCAAATGAGTTTGAGACGGTGTGGGGTCCACAGCTAAAATCACAAAATTAAGGGAACTATGGGATCTCAAAGATGAGCTGGTAGGTTACAACATATCAAAAGTTTAAGCCCTGAATCACATCACAAAAATCTAGAAAATTATTTGAACTTTTGGAAAAACTGAATATCATGCAACTTTGACTTTTGTAAAAACTTGGAACTTTGACTTTGGTGGATTTCTAATGGTCCTAAATTACAAACTATGATGTTATAACATAAAATGAAACTAGATTAACCAATCTTAACTGACTTCTCACTAGTTTTGAGGATTTGGAATCACAAAGTTTTGACAGTTAAACAATAGTAAGGATAAAAGATGATTTTGACTAATTTGCAACTAAAGTCTAACTTTTAAACTTTGAATATGCTCTTTTGGTCTATTGTGACAGGTTTAGACAGAAAACACCCTCAACTTTACACAAGATCTCACAGGTTTAAGCTAAACCAAACACCCCTTTATAGGAGGATTGTGATGAGATTTTCACCACAAACACTGATTCAGGCCATGAATATGGTTAAGAAGGACATAATATGATAACTTATAACTATTTAAGTATAAAACACAAACAACAACAACATAAAACAGATGAATCAATTACTTGATTTTCAAAAGTGAAAATGAAATAAGAAATGACAAAGAGAAATTCTGAGCATATAAAGACACCAGAGCAAGATATCAATTAGTGAACACTTAATAAGCATAAAACAACATAATTAAGCAGACTATAAACATATGAACAGTAAAATGCAAAAGGTTAAAAGAAAAAGTTCTTACAACATGATCCAATGCTTAAACAAGGCTCAATCACAACTCAGCTTTGATCCTAAAGCTTACCCAAGCTCTAAACCATACCACTCTTCATCTTCTTTTCTTCTTGCCCTTTTTCATTCATTTATTTTATTTTTTATTTATTTTTTTTTCTTATTTAACTCTATTTTTTTTTTTTTTTTGTATTTTTTTCTTTTTGTAAGTAAAGACCCTGGTAATGATGCTCAAGGTTTGAAAAGCTTATAAGTAAGCTTAAGGACGCTTAAATACACTCTAAATCACAATTTCCACAAGTATTAATTAGAATATAAAATTTCAAATGAAATGTGCATCAACTGAAAATGAGACTGAAAGACTGGAATTACAGCTTAACAAAGGTTTAAATTACAATGGAATTACTTATTACAACATAAAAAAAAAACAAAGGATTAACTGGAAACAAGGTTACACTACCTACGACATAACAAAACTACTATATACTACTTGCCCTTGGCTGCTTCTTCTTTTTCTTCTTATATGGGTTCTTTAGGGTTTCTTGGACACTTCCCACTCTCCTTCTGAGCCTTAGGATGACTGAAATTTGATCTTGGCCTTTAATTAATTTTTGGCGGGAAAAAGTGGGGGAGGCAGTTTGGCAGGTAGCGTTTGTTTGGGAGGTAGGTTTGTTGTTTTGTTATTGTTTTGAGGTGAGTAGGAGGGGGGTGAAAGATGGAGTGTTGCAGAGGGTGAAATGTTTAGGGGTGATGATGGTTTTGGCAGAGGTACAGGGGTGAGGTGGAGGAGGTGAGTGATGAGGTGGAAGAGGGGTCAAGTTTGACCCTTTGGTTTGACTGATAATAAAAAAAACGGGGGAGGTGAGTTTTATTAATTTGGGATTGGGCTTGGGTAGGGTTATGGGCCTGGGGGGTTTAGTTTGTGTTGTTTGGATCAGGCCAAGATTTGGGTGGGGTGATGTTTGTTTTGGTTTGGTTGTTTAAATAACAAGAGGTCCGTTTGGTTTGTGTAAATTTTAATCACAAGGACCAATTTTGTACTTAACTAAAAATGAGGGGCTGATTTGGCAAATTTCCAATTTTGTCCAAAGTGTACAAATTGCTAAATATGAAAAATACAAGGTCCCAAAAATATAAATTTCCAAAATATGAAACACCGGGGACCATTTTCGCCAAATTTCAAACTCCAGGGACCAAATGTGTAATTTCTCAAAATTTTTACCCAAGGATCGATTTTTTGATAATATTTTACTTTTGAAAGCCTTGGGTTGACTTTTCTTTCATAAAAACGCTCAGGGACTGATTTTGTAAATTTCTGAAACTTGAGGGATTGAAACTGCCAATTGTGCAAACTTTGTTCGTTTTTCATTTGTTTTTAAACATTTTGCATCTAAAACGTATAAAACACAATTTTGGAATATTTTTAGTATTTTGATGCATTACTAAGTGTTTTTGGACGTTTTGGCAGTTCAGATACGATAAAAATGATGAGTATTTACACACTCATCAATCCCCCACACTAAACTATTGCTAGTCCCTAGCAATCTTTTGAGAAAAACTTGATGAATTTGAAAAACTCTTTACCAAAAGCCATCACTTCTGGAGTAGCCAGGTGTAAGAACTGTGGTACACCTGATAACCGTGTGATTTTGAGCAAACCACCAGCTGTCAACGGATTTGATTAGTCTTTACCAAAAGCCGTTTGCTTCTGGACTAGCCAGCTCTTGATGGAATAGTCAACATCTTGGTGAGCTGATTACCAATTATGGATTTTCCACTGCCTTTACCACAAGCCATAATCTTGCGGGCTAGCCAACTCAATCGCTTTATGGGATATGGCGAGTTGAGGTACCATACAATTTTGGGCAAATTGCAAGCCATAAACGGATTTGAGATGTCTTTACCAAGAGCCGTTTGCTCCTGGACTAGCCAATCCTTTTTGTCGGTTAGACAAGGCGGACTGATTACCATAAAAATTTTGAAGCACTAGTGAAGTTTTTTTTTTTTTTAATTTTTGAAATTTTGGCTAAAAACGGGGGTACTAGATAGTAAAATGTGATAAAATTCGCTAGAATAGCGAATACCCCCCCCCCCCCCCCCCCCACTTAGGATGAATATTGTCCTCAATATTCAAAGTCCCGGCTATTATGCCGACATTTTGAACGTAAAAGGGCAACATTACAAGCTAAGCATGGAAAATACCATTTTCTTTTTCACTTCATTTGTAACCATAGCATGGGGGACTCCCCCACACTTAGGGTGAAAACCCTATAAGCATGCTACTGTTTTTGTTTACCGAGTCGCTAGCTTGACTTGACCCCGAATTCATTTGTCCTTGGGGAAGCATGATGTGGAAGAAGGAATCTCCATCGGACTTTCATTCAAGATGTTTGGACAAACATTTGAAGCACGTGAAAGTTCCACACCGATGAGATAAGATCCCGGCTCAAAATAATGGTACATGAAAATGCCGGGGGTCAAATATAGTGTCTTCATTCCCGAAGGAGTAAAGAACAAGAGACGTCACCCTGTAGGTGAAGAAAAGGAAGAAAACCATGATGAAAATCATGATAAGATTTTCTTCCTCGAGGGCAGGCTCCGTAGCTTGAGTTTGGATTTCAAAGGGTAAGCTCAAAAACATCCCGGGAGGGTGGGTGGGAATTTGCAAATTCTCATGATTGAGTGCATCTCCCCCCGGGTTATCAAACTCTAGAGGAGTTATGATATGATGAGTGAGTTCACCGGAGAACTCCTCATGAAGAGAATTATTCACAAGATGTGAATCTGTGAACTCATGTTCTGGAATAGACTCATCACAATCCTCATTCTGAATACCAAAGAGTGGATTATCATAAATCAAAGTGAATTCAGATTCGAATTCAAATAGAGGATTGGTGAGAGTAGTATTGAATGTTTCGGGAACAAAGAGATTAGCATTCTCTATTGGACTGCTGGGATAAGAAGTGAGTGACGGATCATGATATAGGAGACTTTCAATTTCTCCCAGATCGGCTTCAAAGTCAAGGAGACCATCATCACTTTCCAATGAAAGTGGATTGATGTGAGTAAGTTCATCGGCGAACTCCTCAAGAAGAGGATTAGCATCAGAATGAGGGAGTGATGCCTCAATATACTCAATGTCTCCATGAGATGTACAATCATCATTAAAATCTGAGAAAGTCTCAAAATGATCGTTTGAACACTCAAGAGGGGATGAAGGAATATCACACATATGCTCAAGAGTTCCCTGTGACTCTCTTGGGATTGGGACAAGGTTCTCAACACTAGACTTTATGAATTCGTCCGATTCCATTTCAGGAACAGTGCTAAGATGCTCGTCCCCCATGATCAAAGAGTGAGTGGGAACCTCGGGTGTGATATCAATAGACTGAGGGAGTTGAGAAGGACTAGCAGACATGGGTTTTATAAATTTCATTTGTTCTTCTGCTAGTAATTCTATCATAGTCTTTTCTCCCTGATTTTCCGAGGAAGGAATCACAACAGATGAACTTGATGAACCCTTATAAAATTGAGAAATATCAAGGGTAACATCATCATCATCATCGTCAAGAAGAGCAGCATGGCGAAATATGGCACGCATTTTGGCTGCTTGTTCTAAGACTAGCAATTCCTCCTTGCTCAATTCGTTTCTAGCATCTCGTTCTTCAGCAAGTAATTCTGCCATGGATTTCTCACGAGAATTTTGAAACGATGTAGTAGCTAACTCCTTCTTAAGTTCTTTCAATATGTCAAGAGCCTCTAGTAAAAGGTCTTGCTTAGTATTATGAGGAGTTGCTTGGATCATTTGGTACTCTGGAGGTGGGTCTGAAAACAAATAGTCGTAATTGTTACAAGGAAATGGGTTCCTTGTTTGACAATCCGAACTGAGGTGTGGACCTCCACAGTAATCACAACAGTAAAACTGATGTGGTTGTGGGTCGTATGTGCTAGAGTCATAATTATTATCAGGAAACTGCTCATAGACAAGCGTGTTTCCCGATTGACAATCAGAACTGTAGTGTGAACCACCACAGTACTCACAACAGTAAAACTGTTGAGTCTCATGGTGTGGTAGCTGATGGAATAAATCAGTCGTGCGGTGGTAGGAATAGGGATCTTGGTTATAGACCGACCCGTTTCCTGACTCTACCATGCCACAACTGGGGCAATTGCCACCATTATGAAGACTACCACACCATTCACAAATCAGAAGGTGTGGATGAGACATAGAAAGAATCAAAAGGTTTTGGAGGGTAAGAAATGGAGAATCAAAGATGTGAGAGGGTAAAGGTGAATATTTTTGGTGTTTTTGAAATACATTTTGTACAAATGAGAAGGAAAATCTTTTTGGGTTTTTTGTGTTCGTTGAAAACTGATTTAAAATGTTTTAGGGAACAGTATTTATGAAAATATACACAAGGATGGTAAATTTACAAAGAAGTGAATTCCAAAATCACTAATCTGAAAACCGTTTTAGAATAACGCGCACGACCTCCTCGGCAGCGGCGCCAAAATTTGATTGATGCGAAACTGTCAACCAAAGTCAACCACGGATGTGGTCAAGATGGTCAAATAGCCTAGAGTCAATGCTCCGCGGAATATAGTGGTTTCCCCGGGTCGTTATGTCCCGACGAGGTGTGATGGTTATAAAACGGTTTCGTGATCGGGTGAATTTGGATAGGAAAAGGGTTTGTGAATGATTGGAACTAAGGAATCTACAATGAAATAGCTTAAACAAGCTATATGAATAAGACTGGAAGCTAAAAAAAACCAGAAACGTTTAAAACTTAAAAAACGCGTACGTTCACGTTTACATAAAACGTAAACGTACAAAATAAAACGTGAAAAATGAAATCTGAAAACCCCCAGGGGGTGAAAATGACTTTTTTACAAACTAAAGGACAAAACAAAATTTTTAGAAAAAGAAAATTAATTTTTACACTATTTAATTATTTATTATTAATTAAAAACTATTTAATACTTATTATTACTTAAATTAAATTACTTAAATACAATATAATATTAATCTAATGCTAGAAAAATGAAAATAAAATTTCTAAAATTATAAAATAACTAAAAACAAGTTTTAAAATTAAAAATAAGTATTTTTGTCTTTTTGTGCTTTTTCTATTAATTAATTACTAATTAATTATTAATTACCTAATTAAACTATTTTAAATTAAGAAAAATAGAAAATGAACAGTAAAAATTACAAGAAAATTTCTAAAATTATTTTACATTATATAAAAGCTAGGAAAAATATAAAAACTAGGTCTTACTTAATAAAAATTAATTATTCTATTTAAAACTTACTTATTAATTAATTACTAATAAAAATAAGATTAATTCTAATAAATACTAAATGATAAAATAAAAATCTGAGAAAATTATTATAAATAATTTAATATAAGAGGAATTTAATAAAAATATAAAAAAACTAAGTTCTTAACAAAAATATAAAAATTAAAATTAAAATTAAATTACATTAAATAGAAACTATCACTTAATATTAAATTGTTTTTTCTTGATTTTTCTTTTACAAACCTATTTTATAACTAAAAACTAACAACTTTTGTGAAAACAAGTTTTTTACAACTTAAAAATAAGCAAAGTAGAAGCTAAAAGGAGTGACAGTTTGACTTTGGTTGACTTTTTAAGCAAATAAGCTCAAATGAGCTTGTGTGGGGCCCACTATGATTAATCCTGGTTCAATTGAGTGTGTTGGACATGTATGAGCAGGACTCATGTGAATAAGCTCATAGGATAAGCTTATAAGCCAAAATAAGCACATTCACAAACCAAGAACTACTCAGAATTGGGACAGAAATATGGGCTTGATTCAAGTGGGGTCCACAGGGTTATAGGTCAAACCAAGGGTCAAAGTCTCAACCCTGGTAGGAGGGGGGTTGAATGAAACAAAAATGGAGGGCTGTGGACCATTGTGGTGGCCACAAACCACCACCAAAGTGAGTGGTGTGGGCTGAGAAGCTGCTGCAGCAGGGCAGTTGCTTGCCTTGCAAATGAGTTTGAGAGGGTGTGGGGTCCACAGCTAAAATCACAAAATTAAGGAAACTATGGGATCTCAAAGATGAGCTGGTAGGTTACAACATATCAAAAGTTTAAGCCCTGAATCACATCACAAAAATCTAGAAAATTATTTGAACTTTTGGAAAAACTGAATATCATGCAACTTTGACTTTTGTAAAAACTTGGAACTTTGACTTTGGTGGATTTCTAATGGTCCTAAATTACAAACTATGATGTTATAACATAAAATGAAACTAGATTAACCAATCTTAACTGACTTCTCACTAGTTTTGAGGATTTGGAATCACAAAGTTTTGACAGTTAAACAATAGTAAGGATAAAAGATGATTTTGACTAATTTGCAACTAAAGTCTAACTTTTAAACTTTGAATATGCTCTTTTGGTCTATTGTGACAGGTTTAGACAGAAAACACCCTCAACTTTACACAAGATCTCACAGGTTTAAGCTAAACCAAACACCCCTTTATAGGAGGACTGTGATGAGATTTTCACCACAAACACTGATTCAGGCCATGAATATGGTTAAGAAGGACATAATATGATAACTTATAACTATTTAAGTATAAAACACAAACAACAACAACATAAAACAGATGAATCAATTACTTGCTTTTCAAAAGTGAAAATGAAATAAGAAATGACAAAGAGAAATTCTGAGCATATAAAGACACCAGAGCAAGATATCAATTAGTGAACACTTAATAAGCATAAAACAACATAATTAAGCAGACTATAAACATATGAACAGTAAAATGCAAAAGGTTAAAAGAAAAAGTTCTTACAACATGATCCAATGCTTAAACAAGGCTCAATCACAACTCAGCTTTGATCCTAAAGCTTACCCAAGCTCTAAACCATACCACTCTTCATCTTCTTTTCTTCTTGCCCTTTTTCATTCATTTATTTTATTTTTTATTTTTTATTTTTTTCTTATTTAACTCTAATTTTTTTTTTTTGTATTTTTTTCTTTTTGTAAGTAAAGACCCTGGTAATGATGCTCAAGGTTTGAAAAGCTTATAAATAAGCTTAAGGACGCTTAAATACACTCTAAATCACAATTTCCACAAGTATTAATTAGAATATAAAATTTCAAATGAAATGTGCATCAACTGAAAATGAGACTGAAAGACTGGAATTACAGCTTAACAAAGGTTTAAATTACAATGGAATTACTTATTACAACATAAAAAAAAAACAAAGGATTAACTGGAAACAAGGTTACACTACCTACGACATAACAAAACTACTATATACTACTTGCCCTTGGCTGCTTCTTCTTTTTCTTCTTATATGGGTTCTTTAGGGTTTCTTGGACACTTCCCACTCTCCTTCTGAGCCTTAGGATGACTGAAATTTGATCTTGGCCTTTAATTAATTTTTGGCGGGAAAAAGTGGGGGAGGCAGTTTGGCAGGTAGCGTTTGTTTGGGAGGTAGGTTTGTTGTTTTGTTATTGTTTTGAGGTGAGTAGGAGGGGGGGGGGGTGAAAGATGGAGTGTTGCAGAGGGTGAAATGTTTAGGGGTGATGATGGTTTTGGCAGAGGTACAGGGGTGAGGTGGAGGAGGTGAGTGATGAGGTGGAAGAGGGGTCAAGTTTGACCCTTTGGTTTGACTGATAATAAAAAAAACGGGGGAGGTGAGTTTTATTAATTTGGGATTGGGCTTGGGTAGGGTTATGGGCCTGGGGGGTTTAGTTTGTGTTGTTTGGATCAGGCCAAGATTTGGGTGGGGTGATGTTTGTTTGGGTTTGGTTGTTTAAATAACAAGAGGACCGTTTGGTTTGTGTAAATTTTAATCACAAGGACCAATTTTGTACTTAACTAAAAATGAGGGGCTGATTTGGCAAATTTCCAATTTTGTCCAAAGTGTACAAATTGCTAAATATGAAAAATACAAGGTCCCAAAAATATAAATTTCCAAAATATGAAACACCGGGGACCATTTTCGCCAAATTTCAAACTCCAGGGACCAAATGTGTAATTTCTCAAAATTTTTACCCAAGGATCGTTTTTTGATAATATTTTACTTTTGAAAGCCTTGGGTTGACTTTTCTTTCATAAAAACGCTCAGAGACTAATTTTGTAAATTTCTGAAACTTGAGGGACTGAAACTGCCAATTGTGCAAACTTTGTTCGTTTTTCATTTGTTTTTAAACATTTTGCATCTAAAACGTATAAAACACAATTTTGGAATATTTTTAGTATTTTGATGCATTACTGAGTGTTTTTGGACGTTTTGGCAGTTCAGATACGATAAAAATGATGAGTATTTACACACTCATCATTACCCATGAACATAATTTCACGAACCAACTATAATAAAATCATGGTAAATGAGTTGGCATATCAAGGGAATAATATTGTTACTAGGAATGAACCATTGCATGTGTTTGTAGGAAGTTTCTTGTATTTGGTTGACTTTATTGTTTTGGAGAACTTAGGAGAACTCATTGATGAGAAATTAACCCAAATCATATTTGGAGAACCCTTTAAACGGTTAACCAATCTTGATGAAAAACTTATGGATGGATTGATTTCCTTTTCGGATGGAGATGAAGATTTTGTTTACCAAATGCCACGCTCGCACCCTCGGTTTAAGAATCATTCAATTGAGGCATGCAATAGAATCCCCCCTATCGAGTTGTTGAGCGAGAATGACAAAAGGAAAGGACTAAAATATTCTCATGAAAAGAATAAGAAATACTATCGCGGATGTTTAGAGCTAAATGATGACTATAAGAGAGATGAGGCAACAATTAGATGGCTCACACTTGGGTATGTGAGCATAAGAAATACGCAATAGAGCATGACTTTGAGTCTAGCTACAAGACTCGTTAATAAAGAAATGGGCTTTTTGGGAGGCAGCCCAAGCTTTATTTGTTTGTTTGTTTGTTTATTTGATTTTATTTGCTTCCGTATGTATGTTTTGTTTTTATTGTTTATTGTTCATGTATCAAACATTTTGTGAAAATGCTTTATTTTGTTTTTAACCTCATCCTAATTACATATAAAGGTATTTTGCAAAAGATAACTGTAAGGGAAATCCAAAATTGTTTTTAAGAACGGATTAAACATGAACGATAACAATGAGATATAAACATGCACATTAGTATTTGTTTGAGTCAAATGCTTGTATCGAGTCATAATGAGTGTTTTGCAGGATTCCAGGAATTAGAACATAGGTTTTTTCTAGAAATTTTCCGGAAACAAAATATAAGAATTCTGTCAGATCAATTCTGATGACGTCAGGCTTCACCTGACGACGTCATGTATAGTTTTCTGAAAATTTTGCAGGTTTTGTTTTTCTGCCGGAATTGTAAAGTTTCGTAAAATCTATATTTTATAAACTTTAGGAATCTGCAAACATTCATTCCACAAGCTTTATATCTTTACTTGCTTTCTAGGATTTGATTTTATATAGATTTACCACCGATTTTACGCTAGGTTTTCTTGTTTGTTTTCTCAGCTAATCAACAGGTTATATTGGACAAGAAGATGTACATGGATAATCAAGCTTTTGGCGCTGCTTTAATCTTGGAGTTTTCACATTTTCTTGGAGGAGGATTTAACGATGTTACTACGTCATCCACACCAAATGAATCAGAGGAGTATTTGCTTCATTCTTTCATTTTCTTTACTTTTACATCTTTTAATTGAACATTGGGGACAATGTTCGGCTTAATTGTAAGGGGGGGGGGGGTAAATGAAGATTCCTTAGAGATTATAATTGCACTTGATTTTTGTCTTGTCTAATAGTAGATGTGTAATAAAACTGAGAGAAACACTTGTTAGAATAATTTTAGCACCAAATTTAATATTTTTTGCGACATATAGGAGTGAAACTTTAGTCTTAATAAGCGTCTCATTGATAGGAGTTATATGACTAGCACAAAAACCGTACCACTCAAAAATTTTTCACCCCAAATATGTGAGGTTCGCCTTTAGATCTTTAGGAAAAAGCATTTATCTTTAATGCTTATGAGTGTACCGGTAGTACTTAGATTCTAGAACTTGCGTTAGTGATTCATTCTGAGACCGCTAGTGAGACTACATTCGTGTAGTTAGGATTTACTACATGATAAGAGGCATTAGGATAAGTCTTGTTTTACACCCGTAATATAATTACATTGACTTCATTGGTCAAGTAATTCTCCCACACATTTGCGATGTACTCACTTTTAGTACACGATACCCCTAGTACACCCCTCAGAGCCTATCTTTTTCATTTTTAACTTTAAGCATTTTACTTAAAGTAAGAATTTGTTTACAATCCACCCCCAAATATACACCCAAATCACCTTAGCCTTCCTTGTATGCACTCATCTTTAGTGCATTATTGTTACATGTTTAAACCCTTAGTTAATTGTCTAACTGATTACATGGTTGCTAAGTCGAGTCATATATTGT
>JARVZY010006356.1:0-26630 GCA_030686995.1 Artemisia argyi
CACATAACCATCACAAAGTATATTGTTGCCAGGTTTTTGTACAAAGTGTGGAGAGTTTTGATGATACGTAAATTTTTGAGAAAAATCACTCTCCCCATCAATCAATGACGGATGTTAAAGCTTAAATAAGTGATGTCAATGATTGAGTGAAAAATTTTGTCAAAATTTTGAGTTCAATCTGATTTTTGATCAAAATCTCATGGTACCACCAAGTTTTGCACAAATACTTTCCGCTAAAATCATAGAAGGGAAAGTATTTGGCGATAAAAAGAAGATTTCTCTTCTTTATCAAGAAATAATGCACTGAAGCGTACATTAAATCGAGGAAACATAGATATAAAGTAATCCATGCCTAGGTGAACTTCACCCGGTAAAAGGAACAACCGTTTTTTTGGCGACGTGTTTTCCCCATTTTGAAAAACGGGTTGCTATCTGAAGTAATAGCAAGCCATAATTTTAAGTTCGGGTTGTAGCCTGAAATGACTACAAGCCAAAATTTGAAGAATATTTTGAGGAACGACATGTTTTAGAAAAACTTTATTTGAAACCGAAGAACTCTTGCTCAAGCATATGTATGATTCCGTGTCATTGTTGAATGACATTTCTAGAAATGTACATAATATTGATTACACAAGAGACATGTCGTGAGAAGAATATTTTTGGAATTTTTATGATATTTCATATTTTTATGGTTTTTATAGGTTTTATATTTTTCTATTTACTTTTTGTGTTAATACTATGTACAAAGGATATGTGAAGCAACCCCTTTACTCCTCTTGATCTTCCTGAAGACTTATGAGATCCTCAGGCGTGAGACTCTTCATACCAAGACGTGGGAGGATGAATTGAAATCGGTCCCTAGAAAGTGCTTTGGTGAAGATATCAGCTAGCTGGAACTCGGTCCTCACGAAGTAAAGTTCCACAATTCCTTTCTCAACTTGCTCCCTGATGAAGTGATGTCGAATGTCAATGTGCTTAGTCCTTGAGTGCTGGACATTGTTGCAGCAGAGTGCAATTGCACTTCTGTTGTCACAGTACATGGGAATCTTGTTGCAAACGAAGCCATAGTCCGAAAGTTGAGATCTAATCCATAAGATCTGAGCACAGCACGAGGACATGGAAATGTATTCAGCTTCTGTGGAGGAGATTGATGTACTCATTTGTTTCTTTGAAGACCAACTGACTAGCTTATTACCCTAAAACTGAGCACCCCCAGATGTACTGCGACGAGTGTCTTGACATCCCGCATGGTCAGCATCAGAGTAGGCTGTGAGAGCCATAGAAATGTCCTTGGGGTACCATAGGCCCATGTGGATTGTTCCTTTAAGATACCGAAAGACTCTCTTGACAGCTTCTAGGTGTTTCTTGGTGGGTTTGGATTGGTATCGAGCACACATGCAAACTGCAAATAGAAGATCCGGTCTGCTGGCAGTAAGATACATTAAGGAACCAATCATGCTTCGATACTTGGTTTGTTCGACCGGGATCCCAACATCATCTTCATCTAGTTTTGATCTTTCAATCATAGGAGTATCAACTGAGTCATAGGAATCGAATCCAAATTTCTTCAAAATTTCATTGGCATACTTGGATTGATTGATGAAGATGCCATTGGGATTTTGAGATATTTGCAAGCCTAGAAAGAAGGACATTTGACCCATCATCGACATCTGGAACTCAGAACTCATCTCTAGGGAGAAACAATCACACTCTTTGAGATCAGAGGAGGCAAATATGATGTCATCAACATAGATTTGTACATGAAGAAGGTTTTTGCCCGTGTTTCTGGTAAAGAGTGTAGGATCAACAGCGCCTTTGGAAAACTTGTTAGCAAGAAGGAATTTTGACAAGGTGTCGTACTACGCCCTAGGCGCTTGCTTAAGCCCATAGAGAGCCTTCTTCAAACGATACACATGATTAGGGCATTCTGGATCCACAAAACCTTCGGGTTGGCTTACATACACCACCTCTTTCAGATCGCCATTTAAGAATGCAGTCTTGACATCCATTTGATAAACCACCATGTTCTGACTTGCAGCATTTGCGAGAAATATTCTTATGGCTTCAATTCTAGCAACAGGTGCGAAGGATTCTTCAAAGTCTATACCTTCTTCTTGACGGTGTCCTTTTGCCACAAGCCTAGCCTTGTTCTTCAATACGTCTCCATGTTCATCAAGTTTAACTTTAAATATCCATTTGAGAGCAATGATCATAGCACAATCGGGAGGCGGTACTAATTCCCACACATCAAGTCGGTAAAACTCATGAATCTCGTCCACCATTGCACCACAATGCGTCGGTTGCAAGTTGTTTACGGGTAGATACCGGACGCGAAGGGTTTCCAATAATGTTGTCAATTGGGTGATCATTTGTCCATTTCCTAAGGTGTTCATGGGGTTGAGAATAGGGAACTGAGGTAGCCGTGTTAGATTCGTCGGAGGATGTAGCATCATTTGAAGATTCAGGGGCAAAGATGTTAACAAATGGCTCATTATCAGGTGGAGCGAAAGGATTTATTTCAAACGAATTATCCACGGTTGCTACTCGTTGTACAAATGAAGGTTGGCCATTAGATGTGGTAACTGAGCAACTGATGGTGGGGGCTTCAGGATCCCATGACAACGAAGTGGATGGCCCAGCATTATCAACTGGGACATTTGCTAAACCAGCTGGTTGTTGATCGACTGTGGCTTCTGGAGCATCCACATGTTGAGGTTCAAAGTGTTTATCAAACATAGGGTCAAACAGTTTCTTCCAATCTTCACTTGTAGGAGGTACAAAAGGAATAGCAGGAGTGGGATTATGTACAAGCCTGGAGCTTATAGGTCCAGGAGACAAAAAATTAGGTACGGGTCCAGAACTTGATTGTCCAGGAACCGGTTGCTCAGTCAGCTCATCAAAAGTAACGTGGATTGTTTCCATTATGTCTCTGGTACGTTTGTTGTAGATTCGGTACCCCTTTCGCTCTGGAGCATAGCCAACGAAGAAACCAATGTCGGACTTGGCCTTGAGTTTCCCAAGCTCTTCACTGTCATTAGTTGGATAACACAATGCATCAAACACTCGAAGAAACGAAAGGTCTGGTTTTCTGCCATGAACCAGTTCATATGGAGTCTTGCAGTGGAGAGGATGTATCAAGGATCGGTTCTGTGTGTAACATGCAGTTGCAATTGCCTCACCCCAAAGAAACATAGGAGCTTTGGAGAAGATGAGCATAGTCCTTGCGGCTTCAACTAAGGTGCGATTACGTCTTTCAACAACTCCATTTTGTTGAGGAGTACGTGGAATGCTCTTTTGATGACTAATGCCGACACCTTCATAAAATTGAGTAAGTTGTTTGTTCACAAACTCCGTTCCATTATCAGTACGAATGAATCTAACTGTTTTGTTGAGACGAACTTGCAACTGCTTGATGAGTTTGATGATGGTCACCGGAGTTTCGTCTGTTGATCGTAGAAACTTTACCCACGTGAATCGAGAATGATCATCGACGATAGCAAGCACATATTTCTTTCCATTGATACTTTGAATCCTCATTGGTCCACAGAGATCCATGTGAAGAGTATGTAGAACTTCCATGATGGAATTGACAGTCTTGGGTTTATGGGTGTGCTTTTTGCTCTTGCCCATTTGACATGCGGAACACAAATGATCTTTTTCATACTTAAGTCTGGGCAAGCCTCGAACAAGATCCTTACGTGTGAGTTCATTGATGGTACCGAAGTTCAAGTGGTTCAAACGACGATGCCACAACCATGATTTGTTCTTAGAGGCTTTTGAAAGCAAGCAAATTGGAGAGGACCGCAGCATGTCTTCGATAGAGATGGTATAAAGATTAGTGCCTCGACTCCCCTTGAGAAGATCAACACCATCTAATTCTCTAACAAAACAGGTGTGCTTTCTGAAGGCAACTTCAAGATCAGAGTCACAGAATTGACCAACAGAAAATAGATTGTGCCCAAGTCCTTCCACGTAATATACTCTGGATATTACACTGTCTCCAAAGACGTAATCACCATAGCCCATTATAGATCCAAAATGGTCATTCCCAAATCTGACCGTACCAATGAACTTTTCCGCGAAATTCTTGAGCCGCGAGCGATCTCCAGTCATATGTTTTGAGCAGCCTGAGTCCAAATACAAAAGGACGATTTGTACGACCTGCATTTGAAACCAGACAATGGTGGATAACTGAAAAAGTTGGAGCCCCACAAACAGTTGGGGTCCGTTTGGTTAGCATACACAAATATTGGATTATCATATGTTATAGATATATCACTGGAATTTTCACATTTTGATGCACTAGAACTAGGAGTGGTACTAATTGCTTCTATTGGGAACATTCTACCAGTAGGTCTCCACTTCTTAATTGGCACAACTTTGGAGTTAGTGATCCTAGTCATTGGGCACTTTTCTCCTAGGGTGAATTTCCTTCCAGTACGTCTCCATTGATAACCAACATTAGTGAACACTTTTCCTGTTTTATTCCATACTTGTTTTACCCTTTTAACACTTGAGACATTCATAACCAGAGATTTCATATTGGATTTTAAAAAAGACACAACACAAGCATCATGATTACCAAAAAATAAACATTCGTTACAAGTCTTGCAAATAGCACCAGAATTCAAATTAATTACATCATAGTTAACACAAATGTTTGATTCAACTCGATTCCTTTCATTAAGCATAACTTTATTGTTCCTAGAGGATTCTTCTACTTCCTTCATAAGTGTACTCTTAGCTGGCAAAGTCCTATCATTCTTTGTATTGCACCTAGGCTGTGACTTGCTAGCATTAGATACACCTTCTACTCCTGTAGAAGCAATGACGGGAACATTAGTATGATTAGTTGCTACTTGTTTACCGGTGATCATGATGGTGGATTATGACATGGTTCGGGGATAATCAAATGTAACATGTTTGTTGCCACTGTTAGAGTGCGACGCAAATGACCTATCCGACTTGTTATCATTCTTGGGGCATGATCCTATTGCATATTCTAATAATTCCTGGGCTCTATTAGTAAGGAAGCATGCGCCAACAATAACATCATCCTGTGGTTTAGGTATCCTCTCATCTTCAATGGTTTCTCTAAGTATGGCCAGACAATCCTTAAGATATCTAAGATAGTTGCTATGAACTAACTTATTGTTCCTAAGGGGAAGAGAGACATTCACAGCATCGCACGCATATTTCTTACAAGCATGTACATTGGAAATTGCATGATCACATGAAACGACGGTCATTTTACCCTTCACCATTGTCTTTAGATTCTCAATTTCGTTTAACAAGGAAGCGACTCTTTCATTGTTTTGGTCACGTGTTATTTTAATAGACTCAAATAACTCTTTGTAACGTTGTATAGCGTTTGACATTTCAGCACGAAGCCACTCATTTTTATGTTGTAATTCATTGATAATGCCTAGTTTCTGAAAGTTTTGAGAATCTATCGACTTCTGATAATTGGTATTGGTCACGTTTGTTCGACTTAAATTGTGCAATTTGGACCTTCAATTTCCGAATCGTGTTTAAGTGAGCTTGAATTACTTCATCCTTTTTGGCTAATTCAAAACATGTGTCAAACTTAGGAGCATCTGAAGATGTCTTGGTTTTTGATATTTTTATGCTTTCTTCTAGATGTTGATATTTTAGTTGTAAGTTAAGATTATCAACTTCTAGTTTTGAGAAATTCCTGACCATGTTATCATGGTCTTCGGTTTGAATTTTTTTAGTAAGTTTGTAATTCTCCCCCTCAAGCTCAATGATACGATTCTGGAAGACATTCAAAGTAACCGACATTTCATGAAATTGTCGAGCAGATAATGTTGAGTCGGTTACAGTGTAAAACACATCTTTTGCAATGCAATTAGCAATCATGTTTTCATTCATAATGAGAATGTTTTTCCTGTCAATTTCACTGTATTTGAGATCAATAGCTAATTGGTTACCCTCACATTCCACTTCATTAAAGACCTTTTTCATTTGAGTCACATCATCATTAATGGTGTTTTTAAGGCCCTCAAAATGTTCTTTGAGAAGTTTGAAAAATGGCATAACTTTAGTTAGGTAACACTGTGTTGTTTGCTCAAAACCCCTTTCCCCTTCTGTAATCCCTGTAGGTGTAGTTCTCATTTTACATGTTTTCTCAAAGTCATTAAACAATTGACCTAAAACATACAACCCAATAAGAGTGTTACACTGTGTGGGAAGAGTAAATGGTACGAGGTGCCTGGGTGTATTCAGGGGATAAATAGTTGGGTCAGCAATTCTAAAGATAGTGCGTGTGTTACCCACAATTCTTTCAGCTTTCATTTTCTCAATGTCTATATTCCAAAAAACTTTGTCAGGAAGGATTCTCTTCTGAGGAACAAAAATGGCTGAATGATTATCATTCACATAATCATAGTGAAACACAATATTATTAGCTACGCACTTAGGATCCTTTAATCGTTCAGCAAGTTTTACCCTAGTTCTATCCTCCGCCTCATCAATCTCATCATAGGATCTCACATCAGGAGGGGCATGGTTAGGTTCAAGCATAGTGTTTGTGTCATATAATGCTGGTTGAGCACCTAGACCATTTCTAAGGAATTTTGCTTTGGGCTTAGAGGCATCCTGTTCACTAAATTCATCACTTAGTTTCCTATGGTTTTGCATCATTTGAGCAGATTGAATGGTTTGGCCTTGTGTGTACAACTTATCTTCCAATTTATTTTTCAACGTTTTGAGTTTTGAGAAAACATTTAGAAGTTTAGTCTCTTTATCTTTGTATTCGAGTTTGATTGATGTTAAACCTTTTTGAAATTCTTGTTTTTGTTTAACGGTTTGATCCAATTGTTTTTTTTAAAGAAACTAACTCCCTTTTCAATGTTTCTTGTTTGGAATTGTTTTCAGATATGTACGTACGCATTTGCCATTCCATTTTCTGCTCACGTTTATTCAGCTCAAATTTAGCACGCTGTTCATAAATATTCACTTGATCCTTAAGGATGTTACCTCTAGTAATCAAGGAATCATCAGGATTGTATATCGTATGCTCATGTACCTCATGTTCACTAGAGTCAACAGACGGCATGTCACTTGGTACAACAGGCAGTCCATTGTCATTCACATACATTTCATATGGGATATTATTGGTATTTCCCATATCAGTGGTGTTTGTGATGACAATATTCTGGAGTTGTACCAAGTCACACGCCCCCTGCGAAATTGTAGGAGTATTCAGATCAGGATTAAGTGACGTTGGTACCTCAGAAATAGCAGATGTGATGGAGGAGTCAGGATGCTGTGGAGAGGATGCAGCTGCAGACAGATTAGCCATGAAGATGGTTTGAGCAGTAGGTTCGTCATCTACGTCTGAGTCAAATTCATCACATTCTTCAACTTGAAAGATATTCGGATCATTTAGAGCCATGTCCTGAACAGGCTGATCATCCACATCAGCATCAAACGTGTTCCCGTCATTACCAGCCAGAAAGAGCAGAGCTTCTTCATCCAACACAGTCCCATTCTCTTGCGCCTGCATTAGCAACATCTTGTCCTTGAAGTACTCAGAGTTTTGAGGACGCTTTGGGAGAGTGCAATTCCTAGTTATATGGCCCAACCCTCCGCAGTTATAACACTTAGGCTGCTTAGCTTGTACTTGAAGAGCATTCCCAACTCTGTACTGCCCATTTTCTCTACCAGCATTTCTTTGATTGAAATTTTGTCTTCCCTTCACATTCTGCACCACCACCCTACCATCTTCTATGACTGCCTGATTACGTGGATTACACGAAGTCCTAAGTTGGTTATTAGTTGATGGAAGTGCAGCCTTGAATTGTTGGACCAGTAAGGAAACTTGGTTAGAGAGATTATCAATCATCATGTCAGTGTGAGAATACCCAGAATCCAGTTGTGTGTTCAAAGCAGATGGTGAGGGAGTTGATGATTGACCATTTGTTGGCGTATACCTGGAAGACGGTTGTAATGATTGAGATTGATCATTTGAAGTTTGGGTAAGTTATTGAACATTAGAGACAAAGGCAAGAGATTCATTTGATGTTGACGGATTGAGCTTTTCTCGCATTAACCGATCATAAGCAGCATGTTTCTCATGTTGTTGGAGATATGCATAGAGTTGTTCATGATTAGTATGCCTGAGACCTTTGTTGAGCTTAACGGCTGTAACAAACCTATCCCATTCTGGTGCCATGTTATTCACGAATTTGGAATTAAGCTGAATATTGGGCATTGTCATCTTGATGGCTCTCATATCATTAACCAGCTTGTGAAATCTGACGTAATAATCAGTGATGCTTTCACCTGGGTTCATTTTCAAATGCTCAAATTCATCATATAGCTGAGACTCCCGATCTTCTTTGGTTAACTCAGACCCCGCAAGAAGCATTTTCACATTATCCCAGACAGCCTTGGCTTCAGTGTTGTAGTTGATAAGTTTGTAGACATCTTTAGGAAGCCCTTTAATGACAATATTCGATGCTCTGATGTCGGCATCATAGCGTTTATTTTCTTCATCCGACAGCTCATTGTAAGTGCGAGGTCTATCTGGACCAACTACAGCCGGTTGTTGATCAGTTGCTGTGGCCGTGTCTCTAGTAGTACCCATTTGAAAGGGTCCATCATCGATGGATTTCAAAATGTTGACTCCATTTTCCTTACCCAAACAATAGAGACGAATCATTTGTGCCCATGATTCATAGTCAGTTCTGTCCAACATCGGAGGTCGGGTGTCGGACCCAGCAGCTTGAATGTCATCTGAGGATGTCGACATCACCAAATCTTCAAACGGACAAAAGAAACTGGATGATATTTTCAGCAGATTAAGCTAAGAGAGAGATACCAGATGAATGACAGTTTGCCTCAAGTGTTGAGTTGTGACAAGTCAAGTTGCAATCTATCCAATTGAGATTAGTCAAGTCGTAAGGATTAACTTACAACGTCAGATCACAATTAGACTAATTGAAACGACTAAAGTTACAACAATTCACGAATTGCAAAATGATTGTCCTATCACATGAATCTCATCACTTAGTAAATTGCTAAAAAAGAGAAAACCGCAACTGAAACTACCAAACCGCAGAGTAGGAGATACTCGCAATGAAGTGCACAAGTCGCAGGGATATTTAACCGCAATTTGACCAAACCGCAGGAATATTGAACCGCATGATGATCCAACCGCAGAATATTCAAACCGCAAGTGAGGCTAACCACAAAGAACTAATCGCAACCCACTTAACCGCAGAAAGATAAACACAATGAACTAAACGCAGACCACTTAACCGCAACACGCTAAACACAATGAACTAATCGCAGACCACTTAACCGCATGAGCTAATCGCAGAGACAAAAGTCCAAAACTGTCACTTTCCTTGCGATTTGTTTGTATTCCCAAAATAGTAAACGCATGCAAACTAACCACAGAGATCAGGAACTAAACGCAGACAAGCAATGCAACAGTGGAACTAATCGCAACTATGAAATACGCCCAAAACCTAATCCAAACTTCAAATAGATTAAAGATATGGTATAACCAACTGAAACACAATGTTCTACTAACACCAAGGATCGTAAAAGTACATCACTAACATGTCTAATAACACTAGAAAGATCAAACCAAGATGTTTTTCAAGAAAGTGACTTCAAACTCACAAAAAAACTACACAAAACCACATCAAATCTGATTCTACAAGGCCCTAAGATGAAACATTGGCTCTTGATACCAATTGTAGAATACTAATCAAGTTGGAAACATGATTTCCTTGTGGTTTGTGTGGCGTTGGAGGTGATAGAGAGGAAGAAAGAGTGGAACCTTGAGAGAAAAATAGAAATATTAGATTAGAGTGAATGAAGGTCCAACCCTCTCCACATGTGGAGAGGGGTATTTATACTACACTACAAACGCCCACACCCGGGCTGTGGATCAGGCATACAGTGGGTAAAGACCCGTCCTTCTTCCACGGTGTTACTTAAACTAATTCTAACTTACTAATACATAAACTAACTACGAGCTATCTTAATGTTATTACAATAATTAGGTGACCGAGACTTTTACAGGAATATCTGTATTCCTAACAGGAACAGGAAAGGGACAAGTGCCAAGCCGGTAAAGCCCACTCCCAAAAGGAAATTGATTCTGCCAACACCTCCTTCCAGGAACACCAGGCAGAAGGGTCAGATCATCACCAAGAAAGCTGCTGAAGCGTTGGATGAAGACATCCATGGTAAGTATATGTGCTACTGATTGAACCAGGATATTTGTACATGTCTTCTAATTGATTGTATACTCCTCAGGTCTTCCGAATACCAAAGAGCTTCCTGATGCCTCTGCTTGCCATCGCCTTGCCTTGTATATTACCCCTCCGAGCTGGAGGTCTGTGCTAACCAACATGTCCATTGAGGAGTTGTGTGATCTACACGACAAAAGCTATACAAGGCAAGCTGTTTTGGACAATCATCTCAATTCTCGAACACGGGAGGTGGTACGAACCCTTGCTTCTGCTAGGGAGAAGATGGATGAGATTTTGGCAAGGGAGAAGAAGAAAGACCAAGAGTTTGCAGAGGTTCAAGCTAAGTGTGAGGAAGCTTTGAAGGATATTAAGCAGAATCCCCTCGTACAAGACCTGCGTTCTGACATAGCAGGGTTGGAAAAGGAATTGAACAAAGTGAAGGTCGAGTGTAAGAAGCTTCGAAAGGAGGAGGCGAAGGTCGTGGGTTACAAGGAAGAAATTGTTGAGCTGGAGATCAAGTGTGGGGACCTTGAAGAAGAGAGGACGAAGCGGGGTGAGCTGGAGGTAAAGCTTCGTGAAGATCTCGATGGCCTCAGGCGCAAATATAATGCGCTTAAAAGAGAAAGGGCTGCAGTTGTCTCGAAGGTCATCCCATACATAGCCATGGAGTTATATCACAGTGATGAGGTAGGGAAAATAATAGGTGATGTTGTCAATGCTGCCATCTATCATGGGAAATGCACCACGTTGAAGGAAATTGTTGCGACTGGAAAGCCGGTGGACTTATCTGAGGTAACCTATTACCTTGCCACTCATAAAGCAGAGTATGATAATGCAAGCAACCTCCTCGCAACTGCAGAGTACCCCTTCCTTGTTGATGCTACCAAGGATCCCATGGCTTCAGTTGAGACGCTTCTTTCGAAGAAGCCGCGTAGGGTGAAGCCTATGGCTGTGAGCAAAAAGAATACCCCTCTTAAGCCTGCATCTGTGAAAGCAACTCTTGAAGAGCCTTCGTCTCCAAAGTTGGCCACCGAGAAGCCTCAGTCTCCGGGTAAAAGCTCTGATGTGCAGCCGTCCTCTCCGAAGGCTGATTCGACAAAAGAAACTTCCCCTAGCAAGGTCAGTCCTGAAGCCTCCCAAGTTCAGCATGAAAAAACCCAAGTCTCCTGGTAAGTGAAGGCTGCAGTGTTTGAAGTAATTTGGCCCCAAGGGTGGTATGTACCCTTTAAAACAATGTTTGTTTATGCCCTATGGTTTCTGAACAATTTATGTTTGCACTTAGACAATGTGGATCATCTTTTGAGCAGCAGGAAGTATATGCTGCATTAATGGTTAAATATGATGGGTGTGTTTCCCATCTTTGCTTATATGTTTTCTCTTCGTCGTAAATGTACATCCTAAGGCTTAGAACAAGGAGCCTTATTGTGTGTATTTTGAACTAAGCATGTTAAGATAATATCCCTTGTTTAGGATGTTAAGTATCGTAGGTGGGGAGTGATTTCCGTCACCTTTTATGTTTATGCTCTCTGGGCTTTGGCCGCCTTAGAACAATGTTTGTTTATGTCTTTTGGGCTTCTGCCCTATGCTACATATGCTAGCATAATTTATATCTACTAATGACGGACGGAATCCCGCTTTTATTATCATGCTTCTCTTCTCTAACGCTATTTATTAACGTTAATATACAACCTAAGGCTATAGTAGATGCATAACCTTATTTTGTGTACTTTGAACCAAGATTTTATAGCAATCGTATAATTTAATTGCTGACAGAGGGTTGCGACCCGTTCTGTCTTCATCCTTTAAGTGCGAAGGGCTTCGCATACCCCAAGACCATTTAGGAAAGTTAATGTGAATTGTGTTGGATGTTTAATAGTCTACAAGATATAAATATCTTGTATCATCCTTCGAACATTGAACTTGTAGTTACTTGGCTGAGCAAATCTTTTTAGTTATATGTGACAAAAGATTCGAGGGAAATATGTGATATCCTTAAGTGGGTAGGGGAGGATTACATCATTTGTACAAATGAATACTAAGACGCCTACCATTAATGCTTTTTTTCCCGAAAGAGAAGAGTTTAATACATAATAAGAAAAAGAAAAATACTGTAAGTCTTGTACGTAGAACTTACGAAGGATATGGCAAGTCGTTCGTACGCCGTAGGAGGGTAGTTACTTTTGACTCATTCCATATATTCTTTCTCGGAGTATGTTCCGTGAGGCTTCCTTTGTTATTATAAACGGCCTGCATGTTGCTATGAAGCCTGCGATTCAGAGCGTGAGAGGTTTGTTACTTTGTCGAAGCCTGTTGCTCCGTTCTGAGTTCGAGACGTTCTTGGTTGTGTGGAACCGGACGCGCCTCTGTATCATATATGCGGGGTTCTTCCTTTAGTTTGGCTCGGAGGACTTTCTTGTTGGAGGACATACTTGATTCGCATGTTTCAGCTGGTTCATTACTTTGTCCTTCAAAAGGATCTTTTTCCCCATATTCTATGTCATATTCCTCTAATTCTTTAGCCCATTTGACCATCCTTCGCGTTCCCTCGGGGTTCAGGATTATCCTTTCGAATGGCTTATCTGTGATTACCCTGATAGGGTGATCTTTGAAATACCTTCGGAGACGTCTTGTGGAATGGATTAAGGCTAGGATTAGTTTTTCTGCTGTTGTATAGCTTTGTTCCACGTATGGTAGGGCCCTGCTTACAAAATATATTGGTATCTGTAGCTGTCTTCTTTCTGCGAAGAGCATGGCACCGATCTCATCAGGGGACATTGCTATGTGTAGGAACAACACCTATCCTCTGGTTGGGGGTGCAACTGTTGGTAAGATCTCCATGCAATTCTTCCATTTTAGGAAGGATGTTTCAGCTTCCTTGTTCGAAGGGTATGATAAGTCGCTAATGACCTCATTGCGGACCTTGTAGAGAGATGAAGATCTGTTGACACCTTTTGATAGGAATGCTTTCAGTGTTTCCAAGTCGTTTTGTAGGTTTCGAGTCCTCCCTTGTGTTCTCCACGTTTGCCTTTTTGAGGAGGTTTCCTTATTGATTGGATTGGTTTCAATCAGTTGCCTTACGAACGGGCGTTTGTTTGACCCTTCCTTTTCAATGCCGAAAGAACACATTATCGGGTTTAGCTTTAGGTTGATTTTCCTTAGTTGTATGAGGGTTTCTTCTACATCATGAAGGAGGTCTTCTTTTGTCTTGCTCTGGGTGACTAAGTATTCGCCATGAATTCTTAGGTTCCTCCCTATCTGTTTTTTGAAGACCCTTTGGATCAGCCTATTGTAAGTGGCTTAGATGTTCCGTAAACCAGAAGGCATGCCTTTAAAGCAGTAGGAGCTACTGTTTACATGAAAGGATGTTTTTTCTTCGTCTTCCTGTGCCATCCGTATCTGATGGCATTCCACGTTTGTATTAAGGAAACATTCCCAACGAACTCTAGGTGGTAGTTGCTGCCCTTTTTCTGGCAAATAACTTCCTTTTTGGCAAACTTTGTTGATGTCTTGGAAATCAACCTTTAGTACCCATTCTCCATTTTTCTATTGGGCTGCAATTGGGTAGTAACCCACCATGGATTTAACACCCTTCGAAGTATTCCTGCAGCTGTGAGTTTGTCTACATCTTTCTTAATTGCTGCGCTTTGTTCAAGTGTTACTTGAAGAGGTTTCCGCCTGACCGGCTTGATGTATTTGGATTCATTTAGCTTATGTTCCGTGTTAAAAGGTCTGCCATTGATTGTGAGCAACCTTGGAATTCCTGTTGTATCTGAATATGTTCCTATAAACACATCTTCATAGGCTTCGAGTAATTCTTCCAATCTTTTTCTGAAAGTGGTAGGGAGTTGCTTTCCCATTTCCACCTTTCGTACTGGATGGGGGTTGTCTAGTGCCACATACCCCTTGGGGTCGGAGCTTCTTTTGATGTTTATTGCACACCGTTGATTACCATCTTCCATATCCTTTCGGGTTTCCTGGTGTTTCATTTTGCGATAGTTAGAGAATATGGTTCCGACACCATTGGCTGTTTGGAACTTCACCGTTGCATGAACTGTAGAGACCACAATGCCCATCTTTTGCATAGCAGTTCTTCCGATTAACATGTTGTAGGGCGACTTTGATCTTACGATGACAAAATTGAGGGTTTCCGTTCTTGCAAGCTTTCCGCTTCCGAGTGTTACCTTCAGAGGTATTTCACCTAAAGGCCATGATCGTTCCCCCGAGAAACCTACCAGGGGCATTCTTGACTCTACTCTCTTGGATTTGATCGAAGGGCTGAGTTTCCTAAAGCAATGCTCATAGATTACTTCGCAGGAACTCCCGTAGTCCATATAAACTTTGTTGACTTCTGTATCCGAGACTACGACCTTAATGATCACTGGATCCTTTGAAGGGGATTCTTCCATTTCGGACGGGAACGTTATTTCCCTTGCAGCGTAAGCTTCCCTTTCGGGGGCTTTTCTCTTTAATCGGGGGGTATCCCAGTGAACCATTAGGATAGGAGCTTCCTGGGGAGTGTTATCTTTTCCCATTTGCATGTCAGTGGCTTTCTCTTTGCCCTTTCTTATCCCTTTTATGAGATGCGTTAATTGCCCGGATTTTACTGCCTATTCTGTCTGCTTTTTCAGCTCTCGACAGCTGTTTGTTTCATGGCCAAAGTCTTCGTGGAAGTGGCAATATTTAGTAGTGTCCCTGTTTTTGCTTTTTCCCGAAGGCTTTTGCGTCCTTTTCCGTCGCTAGAATTTCCCTTGGAGACTTCGTGAGATTTGCTAATTAGCCATGGTTTGGACCCTTGTTGTAAGGGGTAAACCTATTATGGTTTTTGTGTTTGTTCTTCGATCCTTCCCATGAATACGGTTTTGTTCCTTTGTTGCTCTCCATAGGAGCCCCATTGGTGGATACTTCTTTAGCCTCTATCCACGTATATGTTTTTTCCATCAGGCCTTTGTATGTTGCCGGAAGGTCTGTGGATAAGAATTCCACCAGAGTCCGGTTGCGTAGGCCATGGACGAAGCCAGAAATTCGTTGTTCTTCGTGTAAGCCTAGGATCTGTAGAGTTTCGTCGGTGTATCTAGTAACGAAGCTCCTCGTGCTTTCATTCTCCTTCTGCTTAATGTTGTGCACTGTGAGGTGTGTCCTTGTGAACTTCTTTTGCTGGCTAAAGTGAGATCGAAACTTAGCTTTCAAATCATCAAAGTTGATGATGCTTTCTGGTTTCTGTCCATTCCACCAAATACGCGCGGAATCCCGAAGGGTATATGTAAACATGTGACAGGCTACGGGCATGACCCATTGCTGCATCCTAATGGCTCCTTCGAATAAGTGCAGGAAATTGTCCGGGTCTCCCTTTCCGTCGTAGGTGCCTATATGTGAAGGCATCTTTAGGCCATCCGACAAGGGATAGTCTTCAATCCATCTTACAAAGGGTGTCGCAGGGCTAGCGGTTTCTGCGTACGAGTGGGTGTAAGGTGGTATGTTCATGGGGACGCCATGATATGGATTATGAGTGGGGGTACCCATGAAGAAGGTTGACTAGTGTAGAAAGGATGAGGAGTGCTCGCGTTAGGGGGGTAACCATTATACATGGTGTACGGAGGGTATATCATGGGATGATTGTAGGGTACAGCCATTTGTGAGGGATATTGATTTCCAGGTTGCCCATTAACGGAGGGATACATATTTGAGGGGTAACTTTGAACTGGGAACTAAGGATACAGGTTGAAAGGGGGGAAACTTCCTCCTGTGTTGACCGATCCCAGGTTACCTCCCACGCCGGATGCATGGGAGGGTTGCAGTGGAACTCCTCCTTCGGTCCTCCCTAAATGTGCTGGTAATAAGGGAGGTAAGTTCACCTCCGTGTTCTCCCTCTGTTGGCTTCTTCCCTGAGAGCCTTCAGTAATAGTCCCTTCTCTCCTTGTGGGAGTCCTTTCAGGAACTCCTTCAAAGCCTACATTCCTTCCTCCAACCCTTCTACTTGTAGGAGACCCAATCCGCAGGATGGGGTGTTGAGCCCTAGTTATCGAAGGCTCTGGCTCCATCTCAATTGCTTCATCATATTCATCACTAGAATATTCTAACTCCTTTCGCATCTCCGTGTTTCTGATTTGCCTCCTTCGAGCCCTTAATAAGGACTCTAGCTCTTCATAATTATCATCGACAAAGGCAGGGCTAATGATGAGCTCTGGATTAGCTGACATGGATGTGTGATGGTTTGGTGTTATTTCAGGGTGAGATCGTGTGGTAAAGGTGGAGACCGTGATTGGCGGAAGGTCGCTGGTTTCAGTTGCGGGTAAAGGGGTTAAAGACGAAAACCCGGTGGGGGTGTAATTTCTCTTTCTGGATTCATGCAGGAATAATAGCGAGTGTATTTGACTTGGTTATTTTACTTGGAAATAGCGGGACTAATTGTAGCGGGTCCCACGGATGGCGCCACTGATTGTACAATATTTTGCACTACCAGGCCTTCGATGGTGATCAAAGGAAATGAGGGGTGTTGTGATTACGCCAAGCTTGGATATAACCTGAAATAAGAAATATGAAAACACTACGTTAAGTGATTGCGCAGGGGTTGGAACCTGCGAACCACCTCCGGCGTGTGAATAAGTGATCGGTATGAGAGTTTAAGTATTAGCGTAATAAAGTAAGGTGAGAGAGATTGCATACCAGATTTGTCATCGTCCAGGACTATTTATAGGTGAAGAAAACGGTCCTGGAGAGTGGTCACACGTTTGAGAGAGATCATGGGGGCGTCCCATGATTTGTGGTAACCGCTAGGGTTTAGTGTCCCACTTCTCCGGGTTTAGCGGGGGTGCTAAAGAGGAAAAGGCGACGTGGGTAAGACTTGGTCTCCCCAATATTAGACTTGGCATTGTTCCGTCCTAAAACTTATCGAGAGATACCCCGAAGGGTTTAATCCTTCGATTGGCAAATTCCCACTTGGTAACTAGATCATTGATGATTAGTTTTACGCCAAAGAAAGTTTTAGGAGGCTAGCCAGAGCCTTCGATTATGTAGGTTACGATCAGACCCGAAGGGGTGTCCTTCAAGCTAATCGGAGGGTACATCATCAAGGAGCAAGTCAACAGTCTCACAACCTTGGTTACTAATCTTGCTAAACAAGTTGAAGACTTTCAGGAGGCAAAGCAGCAAATCGATAAGTTCATGAAAGCAGACTTGGTAGGACTCATCAGGACTTTCATACTCGATTACCTTACTGAGAATCTGGTTGATATCGTCACTCCTGAAGTGACAAGTCTTGTTGAACCAATTAAGAATACCGTGGAGCACAGAATCAGAAGTGTCGTAAGGAAAATGTTGTCAACAACACCATTCACTCTTCACCCTGTAAAAGCTTCAACATCCACTCCAACCATTTCTGAATTATTGGTCGATGACCTGCTTGCTCAGCTCTACGACTAAGTTGCATATAAAACCAATTTGACTACTGAAGAAACTACATTTATCGACACCATTGCAGCTAACTTGTCGAAAGAGACATGCAAAGAAGCTGCTGGATCCCTGAAGAGGTCAAGGAAAGATGACGACCCAGACCCGAACTCAAAAGGAAAGAAACACAAGTCCGGAATTGGTCCATCATCTTCTCACCAACCACAAAAGGATTCCACTCCTCCTGGAAATCAACAACATACTCTAGCTTCTGGTCAAGGTCTCACAGACCAGGAAGAAACACTCATGAAACCTGTTGATGATTATGAAGGACAACCCGATACCGACTACCGTGCCTCTCCATTTCCCGATTCTAAACCTGGACCATCATCAACCTCCAAAGCTCAAGACAAGGATACTACATCCAAGTCTAAGAAGTCAAAGAAAAGGAGACGTCACTCATGGATAGACAATGACGACACACCTCAAGATGATTGGTTGACTAATTTGGTCAAGGCTCAACCTCCTCTCGAAAATGAAGAACCACTTTCGGGGAATACACTGCAATACACTCAGAGTATAATGGCGGATCTTCAGATTGAGAAACTTACAAATGCTGAGTTAAGGAGAATCAACCAGGATGCACAGGAGTTCCTAAAGTCTAGATCTGGAAACAAGATGGAATTTGAATTTCACATGCAGAATATAGCTAGTGCAATGTTTGGAAAGTTTGACTGGCTAAATCCTGAAGCGAATTTCGACATCCATTCAGGAAAACCTGACAAGCCTTACTTCACCGATTGGACTGAACCATTACATCTGCAAGGATTTCCAAAAAAACCGAAGATACCTTTCTGCTTCTTCTTCAACAAAGATCTTCGTAACCTCCAACTCACTCAAGAGAACTCCAAACAAAAATATGCTTCATCATTAACTATCTCAGTGCCAGCCGCAAGATACGATGTTCCTGCAATTGAAGAATCAACTCCAGTATTTAGCAACTCCATTGTTGCTTACGATAGAGATGCTTTACATGGGATTCAGCACTGGCCTGAACGTCATCGACTCGGTTAAACTCACATGTTAGAAATCAAGTCATTAGAGAATGTGAAGCATAAATCTAGAATCATTGCTATCTTGGAGATTCAGGAGTCGAAAAAGTTTAACTACATGTTCATGAACGAGATTGTGGTTAAAAGGCAAGATGAAAAGAACTAAAGTTCTCTGAAGCAGACTTTCCCGACCTTTATCTAAATGACATTGAAGACATGTATCTAGAAAAGGTTCAAGGAAGAATGCGTGGATTCGAAACTGACACACAATACAACTTCATTTCATCCCTACTCCTCTTCATCCGATGATTGATTGTTCAAGAAAGAGTGGAAGATCTTCAGCTTGGAGTTGAAAGTTACCAACAGAAGATCAATTTGACTAAGCCACAACTCTCATTTGATGGAATAAATCAAATGTCACAATATACACTCATCCAAAAACCGTCATTTGGTTTCACCTACCTCAACAGCGAAAAGCAACTATGTTTTATGAGGCTCGATGAGTTACACAAGTTCTGTGATGTTACGCTCAAAACTGTTCGTGATGGGTTAGTCAAACGGTTGAATGATGATCGGTGAAAGATATCAAAAGGTGAAACTCCAAGGTGGAAATCCAGTTCCAGAAAACAAGTTCGAAACTTTGTCATGAAAATAGAAGAAAGGTTATTTCACCGGGTGCAGATCAGACGATTGGAAAGTTACATCGGTGTCAGACCTTCATTTCCCATCAGACTCTTCAAAAGACCGGATCCTCAGTTCACAGACTTTGATGCTCCGATCATTGATGTATCATAAACTGGTACACCAGGGTATTAATATTTCAATAATAACTATTTCATTTGATTGATTTGTTATCATTATGGCTTGTGCACATATAACAGTGTACAACCCGTTCTTTTAAAGAAAGGACCCTGAGGTACGCATCAGTGCCTTAATCCTAATATAAGGAGCGAAGGCTTCTTACTTTTGAGTAGAGTTAATCAAACACTTTCTGATTTTCATAACTCTGCTCAAAAGTCAAGTATTTCACCTCAATAAGAATTCACTTGCTAAGGGGGAGCACTTGAAACAAAATCATCGTTCTTGAATACAAAAGTTCTTGTTAAATTCTCCCCATAAGACTCAAAAGGCATATTTTAATCAAAAGGATTGTCAAAAATATCATCTTATATGCTATTTTTGAGAGGGAGAAAAAGTGAATGTGATTAAAATATGAAAGTTCAAAGTTGCTTAAAAGTCAAATCTCATGCGAGCTAGACTCAGATTCACCCAAGAATTGACGAAACATAAAAGTAAATAATCGAAAAGACTTATCCTCGACGGGTTATAACATCAAGTTATTTATTAGAGCGAGTTGTCACCTAAAAGCTGACAATGGAACTCTTTAACTAGCCACGTAAGCGTGTCTCGAAAAGGATTTGTCTTAGTAGAAATGTACCATTTCGAGAAACTTTATGTGGACTTGACCAGGCCGGGTAATAACTTCAAGCTAGTCTAACTAGTGATGTAAGCGTGTCTCGAATCGGTCGGGTTCACTGAAAGCGGATCAATTCAAAAAAGTGCTTGCTCCTCCCGCATGTGCAAATTTATTAAATACTTATGAGCACATGTGAAGGGGGAGCCCTTCAAAAGTAAGAACAAAACTCTCAAAGTGTTAAACAAAAATGTTTGATAATCACAAACACTTTGAGAGATTTTCAAAGGTTTCAATGGCAATTGTAGGATAGTCATGGAGTTATAAGGTGACTAAGGTTAGGGAAAACCATCCTATGATCTGCCAGAGCCGGAGGGATCTACCCAAGGACATCACCAATAGTTAGAATTAGAAGTTCTTAGGTATGATACGAAAAAAAGGAGAAAATAATGAAAAGGGAAAGAAGGAGTTGAAGAATTAAAAAGAAAAGTAAAGTAAAGGGTTAAAAGAAATAGCCCTCCATATGTTCAACCTTAGGGCAGACACTGGGTTCAATTCGTATGCTACTGGTTGTTGCTAAGGCAACACCGGTATTGAAGATAAAGTTGTCATGGACCCGGTGACGCAATGCACTAAACCTTCTAACCACTCAAGTTCTCTTAAAAGAGTTTGTTTCATTCTCACGGGGAACCGGTGTAATCTATCGACTTATTACTTAGAGATGGTTGATATTGTAGCAGGAGACCCCTCCCTAATCTCCGCATAGGAAACCTAAGTGTGCACTTATCGAGTCTAGAGCCATGAGATACATCAAATATATCTTAGGATCACTTAATATTTCTACAACTGGTGTTCTACATCAATGAACACCAGCTGTAAATTATCGAGTCCTTCGCAGATCTTAGCAATCTGCCAAGAACGTTTATGAGAGAATTTACATAAGTATTTCTCAATGATTGAACGGAAATCCTGCCAGGGTCAACATCTAACAGCCCTGACAGCAGGTCACTTCGGTAACTCCTTGTAGGTTACGCTTAGTGTTTGCGGTGGTTTCTTAACGGTCTACAGTCGTGGAGTGATCCCCAGCGACTCACCTAGTCATTGAGCTACTTAGTAGGTCTTGTAAGCTCCTTCGGGGGTATCTGACAAGGGAACGGCCTTGATAAGGGTTAGAAGGAGTCTTCACAATATGCTGTTGACGATCTCTAATTCCTTATCGGTAAGTACCGGTTGATTTATTGCTAACTTTTTACCTGCAGCTATACATCATTTCCATGGCGACGGATTCCACATGCTCATACATGCATCTTGAAGTCATCAAAAGCTCCCTCAAAGATCAATGCAACACAAAGTTTAAAGAAAGATTCTACGCCAAAAGGAAGAATCTACAAAGTATAAAGACTAAAGATCAAAATTGTAAGAAAGGGAACTACGTGCATGTATAAGTCATAATTCAAAGATGTATGAGCATGCTGGAATGGCGGATTACCACCACAGACGCAGAAGTGACGAAAGTGTTGATATAAATAATTCCTAAAAACATTATTAACATATATCGATATCTCTATGTTTTGATAATCACAAAACGTAAACTCCTTGAACTACAAATTATGACGTAAACAAGTATTTAGTCGTAAATATTTGCTTTAGCATCCATATCACTTAAGGTATGAATAAACAAAGTGTCTAATGCATTTTATGATCAAAGGAATTTTTATTTTCACAAACCTTACATTTTATTAAAGTGGGACAAACATTTTTAAACTTATACAAAACAATTTTGTATTTATAAGAAATGTTTTATTCAAAATAAATAGTTTGAATTCAAATTTCAACCCAAAAAACGGCTACATTCTTCAGGAAAAACCTCCCCCACAAAAAGACAAAAAATCTGAAGAAAAAATATTTTTTTATTAGGCGGCCCCCTTAATTATACTAGGCGATCCCCTTAATTATTAAGGGGACCGGCACCCAATTAAGGGGACCGGCCACGCTCCCAAACAGTATTTTTCTCCCTATAAATACTGGTTCATCCCACAGAATTTTCTCACCTTTTGCACCCCAAAACTTTCTGTTCTAGATCTCATTTCTATTCTCTAAAATCCTTTGATCATACATACATAAATCTTTGTTTCAAAGTGATCCAAACCTCTACCTTTCAAGTGCAAGAGAAGAATACTTCAATCCTTCAAGAGAAGAAGTATTACAACTTGTTGTGACCTCCACATCCAAGTTGTTAGAGCATCATCCATTATATCTATTTCTTTGTGTAACTAGTTGTGAATATTTGATAGAAGATAGATTAGCAAGGTGTGTAGATAGAGTAAGTGTGTAGTAGATAGTTTTGAAGTAGAGAAGTTGGGAAGTAGATAGTTGTGAAGAAGATTGTTGTGAAGTAGATAGTTGTAAAGATAGATAGGTGTGAAGAAGTAGTGTTGTCATTAAGTAGTGACTAGGTGTGAAGAAGTAGTGTTGTGATTTAATAGTGACTAGGTGTGAAGAAGTTGTGTAGAAGGTGTGAATAAGTTGTGACGAAGTTGTGGTGTGTATATTGGTGTGTAAGGTTTTCTCCGCCATAAGGGAGCTTGTTGACATAGTGAAGAAAACTCTCGAGTAGGTGACTCGAGGAGTGGAGTAGGGCAAGGAAGGTGTCCTTGTAGCCGAACCACTATAATCCTTTGTCTCGCGGTTAGATCTTTCCATATCTTACTTATTATCTTGCTTATATCGTTATTACTTTTGTAGACGTAGACGTATATATATATATATATATATATATATATATATATATATATATATATATATATATATATATATATATATTTGCTCATATAGTGCTAGTATTGATTTTACTTAAAGATCAAACGAAAGTTTCATTCACATAAGATTGAATCAAAGTTTTAAAAACAAACAAGGTTTTAAAACTAAACTAAGTTTTCATAATAAAATTAAAAAGACGTAAAACTATTCAACCCCCCCCCCCCCCTTCTAGTTTTCCACAGAAAGGCAGACAACTTCTTAACTTGATCACTATCACAACAACAATGAACAAAGAACAAAGAACGATGAATGATTTTACCTCATGATTTTTGAAAGACGTCTAAAGCTGTGAAAGTCAAAGATGAAGAAATAACAAAGACGTCAAGCAACCGTGATGACCGACCCTTAGGGGGAAATTGTTGGGAACGAAGATTTACTATTTTATCAAGTCTCGGTCATTTGTAATAAATGTTAGGTTGCTTAGTTATTAGTTACTTACATTTAGTTATTATTAATGTGTATAAGGCTTATGAAAAGCCCACAAGGCCACCAAGGCCCACGAATGGTAGAAAGGTGGGAGCTTGGAGTGTTGCCCTAGCATCCCCTCCTATAAATAGGTGTATTTGGTTGGTTATTTGATATCTTAAGGAAACTATTGCACTTATATTTCTCTCATTCTTATAATCACCCAAATCCTTATATCTATCTCATTCTTGCTTGTGTGTTATCAATATGGGTACCTAACACGTTTGGTTTTAACGAATGGTTTAGCTATACACTTTCCTTTCCTTGAATTCCAACGAGGACTGAAAACCGGTGTTTTATTTTGAAATAACACTTGTGGAATCCATAGAGATTTAAAACTCTTTTTCCATTGACAAGTTGATTGAGAAACCCGGTGTTTCTCTCGGAGTTTTAAAATCTGAAGAAGAATATTTCCCTCTAAAGTTGAACCACATGGGTTTATTTTGAAGATTTGTTTTAGTGATAAACAGAAATCTTCCGGTATTTGGAATGTTCAAAACATGTTTCATACTAAACATTTTGGCAATAGTTGAACTTTTAACGAAACATATCTTGACTTCAAATAACATGTACATGCTCAGGGAAAAATGTATCATGCACAAACAAGCATACATATGAATCAAAACCTCATTCTAAATCCACCAAAGTGCACAGAATTCACAAATAAACACACAAGATCACAGATTAATTTATTCTTTCACTAAAAATTTTCCGACTCTTATCATGGTCTAGGATTATGGTTTTGTGACTTTGCACACATGCAAGCATCATAATGCATGGATATTGTTCAGCAAAAACGACCTAGCAATAGCAGCAAAGAACATCGACATCTTTAGCCCTAAATCACATGATTTCAACCTCTGTTGTTTCTAATCGAGCAAGCACCTAAACAAGCATTCATTAGTGTTCTCTAAGGCAATATGAACCAATTAATTAGATTAAAAAACATCAAAGAGAGATGCTCCAATTTATAATTACATAAACCTTAGTCTCTGATTATGCCTTTTTGACCGTTGAACTCATTTAAAACATTTTTGGAACAATTAATCGACAGCCAATTAGAAACCCATAATCGTGGAAAATAATCGAGGATAAAAAGTCATTAGTCTGTATTGTTGAGGTTTTTCATGAAGAATTATGATAAGGTGTGCCAACTTCATGATGATGTGAAAATTTTCTCGCCCTCAAAACATGTTCCATTTTGACTGTGCATAGCAATATTAGTTTTAATGGAGGAACATATTTTTGAAGGAAGAAGTTTGCACACGGATAAAGAAGATTCTTTTTTGTATTTTTTTTTGGAAATCTTGTATATGTTTTATTTTATTTTTGTTTTGAAAAAGATATTTACGAAAGAGAAAAAAAATTATGGTTTAAGATATGTGCAAGATATGTTATTCAATTTAAGAAGATGTTGAGCTGAATACCGAAAGGATATCGTTCTGAACGTTTGTAGAAGTCGGTAGTCAACATCTCTAAAATTATTACCACCAAAGCATTCGAGGCCCACGAATAATCATCTGAGCTTGTGCCTTCTCATTATGATACTTTGGTAGCTTCCCCCTAAACCGACAATCATCTTCATGAGACCACTTCCCCCAAGTAGTTGAAGTGATTCAAAAAGTCTCATTGTATGAAGCCCGAAAACCCGATGAACAACGATAACACCAAAGTAACAAGATAAAACATGGATCATCTCTGCGGTTATCAATCCGGAATAAATGATTAAGCCCGATCACATGACCTTGTTGTGCGTCCCCGAAGTACACATTACTCTACGATTTTGAGCAGTTGTCTGTTTAGGAGAACAAGATATCAACATCTTCATTTCATCACATGCTTTCTAGTTATCATACATAGTCCATACTATACAAATGTTCCCAATGCGAGTCGAAACGATAACATCAAAATAACAGGTTGAAGCACTGATAATCTCTGCGAATATCAACTCCGGAATAAGTGTTTAAGACCGATCACGTGAACCTGTTGTGCGTCCCTGATGTACACATATATCTCCCCATGATGGTTGCGATCTTATCAGAATCAGCATAACAATGTGTACATGAAACATTAACCAGAAGCACTTTACCATAACTCTTATCATCTCACGTTCCACTCTTCACACTTCTCCCCCTCAAAAATTGCATACAAGGTTTGCCATTTTTGATTGAGCATGTGAATAAGAATACAATCAATCATGTATTTTATTCACACTTTTCCCCCTTAAAAATTGCATACGACGTTGCCATTTTTGATTGAGCATGTGAATAAGGGTACACTTAATCATGTAGTTTATACACCCTTCTCCCCCTCAAAAATTGCATACGAAGTTTGCTATTTTTGAATGAGCAAGTGAATACGAATTCGATCAAAGATGAATAGATCCACTTGATGATTGAACGAGCATGGAGAAAGCATGAACCGTGATGTGGAGAATGGTCAGAAGCAAGAGCATTTGACTTCTTCATAAGATAAAGCGCATTTGATGAGTGCTCAAACACTCATCATTTTAGGTCAAATCTGAACTGCAAAACATCTGAAAACACTCAAATGTGCATCAAAATACTGAAAATATCCCAGGGATTGTGTTTTATATGGTTTAGATGCAAAATGTTTAAAAACAGATGAAAAACGAACAAAGTTTGCAAAATTGGCAGTTTCAGTCCCTCAACTTTCAAAACTCGTCAAATTTAGTCCCTAGGCATTTGCTTTGTAAGAAAAATCACCAAAGGTCCTTTTGAAATCATAAGTTATCATATTTAGTCCTTTGGTGAAAGATTTGAAAATTTACAATTTTGGTCCCCGTACTTTTAAAGTTGGCAAAAATGGTCCCTAGGAATTTAAAAATTGGAAAAATCAATTGAGGTCCTTGCACTATTCATCTATGGCAAATATGGTTCCTAAGTGAAGATTTTGGAGAAATTACATATTTGGTCCCTGAAGTTTCATTTTTGGCAAGAGTAGTCCCTAGAAATCAAATTTGGAAAATTATAAAAGTGGTCCCTGGATTATTGGAGCAAGGTAGGAATCACCCTTGGATATATTTTTGAAAGATGACAACTTTGGCCCTCCAATTTTCAGAATCTACAAGTTTGGTCCCTAGCTTATATTATTCTACAAACCAAACGGACCAAGTTATTTTTACTCACCAAAAATCCAAATCCAAAATAAACAAACACCCCTAGCCCAACCACTACCTCAGCCCATCCACTCCTCAAGCCCACTTCTCCCTGAAATAATAAACCAGGGTCAAACAAGGTG
>JARVZY010006357.1:0-26630 GCA_030686995.1 Artemisia argyi
GCATACATTTTCTCCTTCCTGAGCAATTCTAAGATAAGCCTTAGATGCTCCTCATGCTCCTTCTCACTCTTCGAATAAATTAGAATATCGTCGATGAACACAATCACAAACCTATCCAAGTAAGGCTTACACACCCGATTCATGAGGTCCATGAATACCGCCGGTGCGTTAGTCAACCCAAACGGCATCACCTGAAACTCGTAATGCCCGTAACAGGTTCTGAAAGCCATTTTCGGAATATCTTCCTCGCGAACTCGAAGCTGATGATATCCCGATCTCAAATCAATCTTCGAATACACACTCGATCCTTGAAGCTGATCGAATAAATCGTCGATCCTCGGTAACGGGGTATCTATTCTTCACCGTTAACTTGTTCAACTCTCGATAATCAATACACATACGAAACGATCCATCCTTCTTCTTCACAAATAAGACCGGGGATCCCCAAGGCGAAGAACTTGGTCTTATAAATCCCTTTTCGGCTAACTCCACTAGTTGCTTCGACAACTCTTCCAGTTCAGTAGGTGCAAGACGATAAGGCGCTCGTGCCACGGGTGCAGCACCAGGTATCAACTCAATCTGAAACTCTACTTGTCTAGTAGGCGGAATTCCCGGCAAATCATCAGGAAACACATCCGGAAAATCACGAACTATAGGCACGTCTCCAATGCACCTTTCCTTCTTCTCCTTCCCTCCTTTCTTAGAAATTTGAGCTAAGAAAAGGCAACATCCTTTTTCTATTAGCTTCGGCAATTTAGTGCAAGATACGACCGCTTATCTAGATGGGCATCTTAAATCCTTTCTATCTCCTGGTATGTTCAGAATCTCCTTGCCGTAAGGCACACGCACGATCTTCTCATCGCAAAGTATATGAGCACGATACTTCGACAACCAATCCATACCAATAATGACGTCAAAACTTCCTAACGTGACGGGTAGAAGATCTATGTTGTAGGGGCGATTCAAAAAGTTTAACGTGCAACCGCGAATGATAGTCCTAATTCTCTCTATGTTCCCATTAGCTAATTCTACATCATAACCAATTCCTAAGGCCATCGGGGGTCTCTCTAGTAAGGGTGCAAACTTAGTGGACACAAAACTCTTATCGGCACCAGTATCAAATAGTATGGAAGCATAACGATTATTGAGAAGGAACGTACGGTTAACGACGTTCGGATCTTCTCCTCTCTCGTTCCCAAGTGCATACACTCTTCCATGAGCAGTCCCAGCTTCCACACGTTGATCCCCATTATCTTGTCGCCCACGGTTTCCTCCAGCTCCACGGTTTCCATTATTGTACCCATTACCACCCGATCCTTGATTTCCTCGGTTCCACGATTCCCTACACTCATTCCTATAATGTCCCTTCTTTCCACATCCATAACAAGTAACATTTTCCTTACTCATAGTTTCAGGAGTAGCTTGAACCATAGCAAGTGGTCGAGCTCTACAATCCTTAGCTATGTGTCCCATCTTAGAGCAATTCTTGCACATCACAGTACATCGTCCAGAATGATTCTTATAACATCGGTTACACTTGGGTGTATCTCCATTGTAGTTCTTCTTGTCTCCATCTCCCATAGCATAAGCTCTAGTAGTTGTTTGTCGCTTGTTTCGATGATCATTACCCTTAGAGTGATTATCTCTCTTCCTCTTTCCATTCTTGTCTTTCTCAGCTTGTTCCAATGCCAACGAGTCCATCAATTGTTGTGCAATAGTGATAGCCTCATGAATGTTTGCAGGCTTAGCAGAAATCACATCGTTCCTTGTAGCTACCGGCAATCCATCGGTATACCTCTCAATCCTTTGAGTCTCAGTCCTAACCATATCGGGACAAAGTAAGGCTAACTCTCGATAACGGCGATTGTAAGTTGCCATATCGGTACCTTTCACCTTGTGGTTCCAGAACTCAATCTCCAGCTTCTTAATCTCATTCCTTGGGCAGTAAGTCTGAATCAGCAAAGACTTAAATTGCTCCCAAGTCATAGCATAAGCCACATCACTCCCAACCGAGTTACGGTAATTGTTCCACCAAGTTAAAGCTTCATCCTTGAAGGTAAAAGAAGCAAACTTTACCTTCGCATTCTTCGCACAACCACTGACATTAAACACTGACTCAGTCTTCTCCATCCACCTGACCAAGTAGACCACTCCTTCAGTTCCACCAAACTCAACGGGTCCACAAATTTTAAATTCCTTGTAGTTACATCCATTAGCATGAACAGGTGGGAATGTTCCAGCAGAATTGTTGGAATGATTTGACTCAGCTAGTAGCTCAGCAACTCGTTGCTCCACAAGTTGATTGATCATTGCTTGATCCACAGTAGGTGCGTTAAGTGGAACATGATCATTGTCTCCCTGAACATCAACATTCTGATTCCTGTTGTTGCGGTTAGTATTGTCCAGGTTATCAGGAGTAGGGGTCTCAACATTTCGAGTAGGACGGCATCCTCGACGACCAGGGGTAGTCGTTGCAGGACCAGTTCTGGTAGCTTTAACAGGGTTTCATCGTGGGGCCATTGATCTGAAACATCATACAAGTTCATGAGTCTCTGATAGAACTTATCATATGCTCAACAAGAATTAATTCAACGAAGCCAAGTCGTGGAATGAATATCAACAATACACCACAAGACATCAATAAGGCGAATAGGAACTCAATTTCCACAATATCCAAAAACCACATAATACCATATAATAACAACCATCAACCATACAATAAAGATCCAACATCGTTTCAACTACCGAAAAACACAAAAGATAATAATCGTTCCAAACGAGACGAATAATCAACGGAAAATACATCAAAATAGGTAACTAGATTTTCTAGCCGAACACTCCTCGGTGTAGAAAGCAACAAGATAACATAACCCAAACATCTAGCCACGCTGCTGGCGGAGGTTCCTCAACTCCTACCTCAAGCCCTCAAGCTCTCTCCATAGTGATCCTAACTCCACACCATGCATGGGTGTCGCTGTCTCTCTTGAGGCCAGCCACCTCCTTCTCCAGCTCGGCATTCCTTAGCCATAACTTGCGGTCGGCCTCTCGAGCTGTAATAAAACCTCGCTGTAAACTCTCGATATGCTCGTGAACCTCCATCAAAACTCTCCTCATCTCAGTCATCCTCCTCCTCAGGGTCATCATCATCACCCTGCTCAGCCTCCTGAGGGTCATCAGCCTCATCCTTACCCTCATACTCCTCCTCCTCCTCATCGGAAGAGTACATCATCAATCGTCGTCTCCTAACAGGTGAACCATGTGGTGAAGGGGTAGGTGATCTAGGACGACGACGCAATGATGCAGGTGGTGCATCTGACAGGAGAGTGTGAGCATCCAAATGTAAAGGTGGTGAAGTAGGGCGTACCGACATACGTGTCGTAGCTTGGTGGGCAAAACGTGGAGCCACACGAGCCAAAGCCTGATGAAGAGTAAGCTACCTCGATGTACCAGGGAGCCCTAGAGAAGATGAGGGTCCCTGCGTAGATGCAGCAGGCGGTGCTGAAGTAGAAGTTATCGGTGACATAGTAGCTGAATGCATGGCAACCCTGTAAGGATCATCAGGAGCCGTGGTGATCTGTGCTGGGTGTACAGATGCAGTAAGAATATCCTCAACAACGTCAAACATACGGGAGGCCATAGTCAGTGACAACGGCGTAGGGTAGGTGTAAGTGTTTCAAAACAACTAAACCGCGAACTCAAAATACCATATCAAAAATCATCATATAATTCCCAATCATATATAATCAAGAAAGATTTAAAATACCGCATTACTCAAAATACCATATCTAATTTCACCATATTTTCTAAAATTTTGTGCTCTTTAATTCAACATCCATTTTGATATATTTTCACAAGTTTTTAGTTTTGTAGATTTTTAGTGGGGTTTTTATTCAAAATTTTACAACTTTAACCTTTATTTCAATCAATACAATCTTGATTCGTTAAAATCATTTACTTTTGGTTGAGTGTTTGACGGGAAAGAGGTTGCGAGGATCTTTTTATATACGGTTATAATGATGTCACGAGAAAGCTACGGAAAACCCAAACAAATACATATACGTTCGGAGTGTTGTGAAACGAATTCACTAAGCGGGTAGGGAATTGCGGGGAGAGTTGGGCTAACAATTCATTTACTAACCATATTACTATATTTTTCGCCGCAGCTGTGCGCATGTATCTGACTAGTGTAATCCAAATGATTGTATTTTATCGTATATTAAATACGTAACAAAATATATGTAATCCAAATGCAACATAAATTCCAATATATTTTATATACTTAAACGGGTTCACGGGTTGACATGTTTAATACTTAATCAACTCAAATGTGACTCACTTATTAAACGGGTTAGACAGGTCGACTTAGTTTTTACCCAAACCTGTTTATCCTCAACTTAAACTTGTTTATCCTCAACCCAAACTTGTTTAATTTCATGTCGGATGCGTATCGTCTATCATATCATTCATCATATCGTGTCAAGAATTGATACCATTAATTATTTTTGTACCAATCAAGTTCGGTACATGCGAGTAAATGATCATTCAAGAAAGATCAAACTTTGGTGGAGAAATTTGGTTAAGAAAAAAAATCCATAAAAATATAGGTGTCAAATTTATGAAAACAAAAACTTAAAAAAAGAGGAAGTAATTAATAAAACTTTAGTGATTGAATTTTAAATAATTTTTATGGAGTAAAGTGTAAAATTACAAGTTTCCATGTTTTTTAATAATTTTATAAAAAATACAAATAACCCCTTACACTTTATACCCCCTATACTTTATAATATTAACATTGTTTAAAATTACATGAGTATTAGTGTTAGTTTTTAGACTTTCATCTATTATAATTACAAAATTTGGTAAATATGCGAATTAGTTTTAATATACGTTAAATATTTTTTAAACAAATATTAGTTTTAAACTTTCATCCATTAGAATATTTTTTTAAATAAGGACTCATGTTACTATTTAAACTTTAATTTATGCATACACGGGTTTAAAATACGGCTAAATTATTAGTAACGGGAATATAAATATCTAGTGGTAAGCACGATACTGTGATAAGAAAATAAATATACGCGATTCTACTTATAACAACGACTCATAAAATTGTTATTTAAAATTTGTATATGGATATCCATAAAACATTTTAAAAACTTTACGGAACATATTTTAACTTTATCAACGCTCATTATGTGCTACTAAATTCACACATTTTGTACAACATGATATCAATAGTTAAAGTTAAATAACAAAATCAACCTCAACCTCAGCATGTCTGTCAGTTAAAAACGTTATACAAAGCTAATTATTAAAAAAAACAAACAAACACATGGGTTAGATAGTCATTGTTTAATATAGAAGGTGTTTTCCTTAAATTATATTAAGAAAATGCACGCATCACAATCCTTATTTGATAACAATCACTTCCTAAAAAAAAAATAAAGATAATAATGAACCGTAATAATTGGTCGTTGTAAATGAATTAAAAGTATGTACATGATAATTATTCAACAAGAATATATAGTTTTAATTAGGTTATTATGTTACTATACTGCGATAATGTTATTGAGTTGGTAATCACGGATGTGAGATACAACCATTATTCTATACTTATGATTTATGTGTAAACATCTTTTTGCTTCTGAATAGAATCCGAAAGAGACCTCAACAGAACTTTGCCTTATGCCTTATCTAGCTGATAGTATTCAGTAATCTTTTTTATGGTTTAACTTTTTTGTTATACACACCAACTTTTAGTAAATCTTTTTTATATTTTATTGAAAACTTCTACACTTAATATTTGTGTTTTTACTATAAACACACTAAACTATAATAGAATTAGTTGTGAGTTCAGGGGTTTTTCACTAAGCTTCTAAGAAAAGCTTATAGCTTTATCATACACTTATTGTGTTATGGTAATTGAATAAGCCAATAAGCACCTTTAATAAGCATAACCAAATACCCCTTTAGTTCTGATATGAAGTTTTCTTATTTGATGTTATGACTAACTTTGTTGTTATGACTAACTTTGTTGTTATCCTCACTATAATGCAACATGTTAGTGGTTTTTGCAGTTTTATTATCTTATCGCACACATTAAAGTGTAATGCAATTTGTTGTGTGTTTTTTAGAGGAAGATTAAGTATCAACACATGATTGTCGTGGAAGGATTTTCTACGCCTGCTCAAGGTATGAATGTATAATTTAGTTGAGTTGCTGGTTTAGATAATACATGAATGTATTTTAATATACCAAAGATGTGTTTTAGTGCATATATGGGGAATTTTATGGTAGGAATTTTTTTCGGAGTGTAATTTGTCTTTGAATGAGTTAATGAAACTTAACAGGTGTTTGCCGCATTGATAACACTATGGGTGTCAACCAACGGTCTAAAATAGGGGTGTCTTTTACCTTGATGATTTAGGCTAATTGTGAAGAAAGTTGCATTAAAGTGAAATGTCGGTGAGGATTCAAACAATCCTAAAAGACTTGCGAATATACTATTTGTCATTTTTTTCATGCATTTATAATTTACTTTTACAAGTAAGAATAATTTCCTTATATAGTTCGGGCTTAGAGAAAAATTATTCTTATACATTATACATAAACCTAAGATTAAATTTGAGTTCTACCCATTATATCTTTTTTCATTTCTCTTTATGTAATAAATAAGCTATTGTGTAAGACTGTAAATATCTATGTTAATTCGGTAATTTTATGATCAAACATGAGAAGTAAATAACACAAACTTATGAAAATACAACTTTCTAAACAAAAAGGTACATTAGTAAAAATAATATGATGGTTATCATAATTAAGGAAATGAATCAATTTTCAAAGCTATCTAAATATGCTACATATTTTAACGAAAATATAAGTAAAAGAAGTGCCACAATTACAAAACACATTGTAAATTGATAGCACGGGTTTGCAAAACTAAAATCATATATCACTAACATCTCATGCAAGTCAAATATCATCATGTGATTTTGCTTGAATAATAAAATATAATTTTTAATCCAAAAGCATTCTCCTAAAATAATACGTAGGTTATATAACATATACACATGTTTTTTTATTTTTGGTCTACCAAGTAAAACCATTTGAAACATGTTAAGTGGTTCATTTTTTAATCGATAATAATACATAATTAAAACGAAATTTTAAAAACCCTGTGCGTGCACAGATATTATAACTAGTTACTTATGAACAGATATCAATATCCAAAAGTATAAAGACCCTATGTTTTTATAATTTAAGCTTCTTAGTTGATATAAGTTTCTTAAAATGTTTAAAATATAAAATAAGATACTAAAGTTTTAAACATTAACCGACCATAACTTTCAATATACAAATAAAAAATAGTGAGCAAAATGTTATACAATCTTTCCTACTTGAAACACAAAACATTGTGAATAATTAAATAATGTGTAAACGAATAATATATGATTAAGTGGGTCTCATAATTGTGTCCCTTCAACCTAGTAAAACATTTGTGATTTTTGTTTTCCATCGGATGGAATAATCAACTGTTAAATGTCAAAGTTGGATGGGAAAACAAATTTGAATTGGTATTCTTTTTATCTTTGATGGGACAACAGCATACAACATTTTAAATACGCAACAACTTAAAATTCTATGTGTTAAGATCCTAACTACGAAATGACGACTATCAATCGAAAGAAAAAAGTTTCAATGTTTCGTTTCTTTTAAAACTATCCCTTTTGAGCTTAAAATTTAGGGTTAATTACTTAAATATACATTAAACATTTAAACTTGACACTTTTTGTTTACTTTTCTTTTTCTTGTTCTTTTTTTTAAGTGTTCAAATACATTCCCTAATTATCTTATTATATCCATCATTCTTTCTTAATTTTGTTATTGTAGACATTATTCTGACGGGCTTGAACTAATTAAAAGCTATTTACATAAATTGTGTCTGTGGCTCTAAAAAATTACACCAGTCGTTCTTGAGTCAATTACATAAAAAGTCATTGTGGCTTTAAAAATTTGCACCAGTCGTCCTTGTGGCGTCCTTGTGGCTCTAGCGCAAATTTTTAGAGCCACAATAGGACTTTTTATGTAATTGACTCAAGAACGATTGGTGTAATTTTTTAGAGCCACAAGGACAACTGGTGTAAACTTTTAAAGCCACAAAGAATTTTTATGTAATTGACTCAAGGATGACTGGTGTAATTTTTTAGAGCCACAGGGTCAATTTATGTAAATAGCTAATAATTAGTTGATGCCACGTCAGACTAATGTCTACAATAAGAAGATTAGGCTATATTTGGCACAAAGCTTTTTGAAAATTTTTTGGGTAATGAGCGGTAAAAAATTAGCTTTTTGATTTTTAGTGTTCGTTTGGCATGAGAGCTGTGGGCTTTGCTATTTTTTAGGAAATCTCATTTTCCCAATGCTTCTTTATAAAGCTGTAAGCTTTTTTGGCCACTGCTCACAGCTCACTACTACTGCTCACTAAGGGTGCTCAAATGGACCGGATGGACCGGACCGACCGACAAAACCGACCGGACCGGACCGGACCGGACCGACCACATTCGGTCCGGTCCTCGGTCTAAGTTTTTTGGCTATTTCGGTCCTCGGTCCGGTCGGTCTGGTCCGGTCCGGTCCGGACCGACAAAAAACCCGAAAAATCATGCCAAAACCATGCCATTTGGACCGGACCGACCGAAGACCGACCGGACCGAGACCGGACCGAACCGGACCGAGTACACATCGGTCCGGTCTCGGTCCTCATAAATTACGGTTCTCGGTCTTCGGTCCGGTCCGGTCTTGGCCGGTCCGGTCCGGTTTCCGACCGATGATCACCCCTACTGCTCACTGCTACTGCTTACAGTTCCTTATGCCAAACATAGCCTAAGAAAGAATGAAGCCTACAATAAGAAGATTAAGAAAGTATTTAAACACTTTAGGAAAAAAAATTAAAAAAAAAAAAGTTAGATGCATTCAAAAGCAAAAAATGTCAAGTTTAATGACTTTTTAAGTAACGAGCCCTAATATTTATGTTCTGATTATTCGGGAATGCGTTAAGATCCTAACTACGAAACGACGACCAGTCAATCAAAAAGCTATAGATTCAGCATAATGAGACATTAGACATGTATGAAGTACTCCGTATTTATTTATTTATTTTAGACAAGTTTATAAATAGCATGAAGTGTGACGTAGTAGCATAGCCAAGCCTCAAGCTTTAGCGTGACCCGTTGTGTCAGTGTTTTTAAGGTGTGATTCAAAGCAGCAAAAAAAATATATATATATAGAGTTGTTAATATTAGTTAGCTAATACGCTTAAAACTCAGTTATGAATTTACTAAGCCCAAATAAATACTTGTAAATAAGCTCAAGTCCTATAAATCTCTTTAAAAAAAATTAAAAAAATAAAATAAAATCTTAGAAGCTTGAAAAAACGGCGCCATGCCTTACGCTATAGCGCGCTTTATCACGGATTATCACGCTTTATTGCACGATACGCTTAAAGACGACACCTTGGCCTCTTTTGTAACGTGAGACCACGCCTCGCGCTATGACGCCGCTATAGCATGCTATTTAAAACCTTGATTTAAGATGTGTTGGTAGGTATTAGTCACTCCCATTTTAGAGAAGTATAGGTGTCGATCGAGGACGCCTAGGTAGCATACATGTGCTAATTAACTACCCCTTTTTTGGAGACTAGCAATACTGACAAGGAAAAAAACACCTTCGTTTTCACTAACTTATTATCATAATGGTTGTTGGCATAATGAAGCCAATTAATTCTAGTCTTCACTCTTCACTCTTCACTATATAAACTCTCGAGTTTCATAATCTTTTCATAGCAATCGATCCCTCTTCCTTTCATTGTGTTTTAGGCGACAATAATGAATCCTTCAAGAAGGTTAGTTGTTAACATTTTTTTTTTCTTTTCCATTTTCTTATTATCATTAATTAATAGATTACCACTTTGTCGTAAATTAAATGTTCATATTCAAATTGCACATAGTTCTAAAAGAAGAGTCAATAACACCTTTTACTAACAAACTTTTATCTTAAACTTTTTAGTACATTTTTATTGGTTGAAATGAAAATTGACGGTTATTATAAAATAAAAGGAAATATAAATGTGGACTTGTAATAAAGAAACGGAAGAGGTATACTTAGTAAACGAGAAACAAACAATTTTAGATTGCAAACAAATAATGGTATTTTTTTATTTTTTATTTTTTTCATGTCACATTCGAGATATCTGTATAGCATTTTTTGTATTCCTTGAAAAACAATGATATCTATAATGGTAATAAATTTTAATGTTTTTTTTTTTTTTTTTTTTTTTTTTTTTTTTTTTTTTTTTTTTTTTTTTTTTATCATGATATTGTACATTACACAATGTGAAAGTTATTTTATCTAAAATCTATGACGATTTTTGTTCTATGTCACTTAGAATTACGAAATGATGAATATATGAAAATTTATGACAATTGGCACAGGCTAGAAGGAAAGGTAGCATTAATAACTGGAGGAGCGAGCGGTATTGGAGAATGTACTGCAAAACTCTTTGCTAAACATGGAGCAAAAGTCGTCATAGCAGACGTCCAAGACGACCTTGGTCAAGCAGTTCGCAAGGCCATTGGCTCATCAAACTCGGTATACGTCCATTGTGATGTCACAAATGAAGAAGATGTACAAAATGCTGTAGACACTGCAATCTCCACTTATGGAAAACTTGACATCATGTTCAATAATGCGGGGATGTCAGGTACTAATAAGCCACGCATTATGGACAATGAAAAAGTAGACTTTGAGAAGGTGCTTAGTGTCAACGTCACAGGCGTATTTCTAGGTATGAAACATGCTGCTAGAGTTATGGTTCCGGCAAAATCTGGTTCCATTTTATCAACGGCTAGTGTTGTTTCAAATATTGGTGGTGCAGCCTCACATGCTTACTGTTGTGCAAAACACGCTGTAGTCGGTTTGACAAAGAATTTGGCAGTTGAGCTTGGACCGTTTGGCATTCGAGTCAATTGTTTGTCACCTTCTGCATTGGTGACACCATTAGCCATACAATTTGCTGGCGTTGACGGAAAAATTATAGAAAACGTGATGAATGAGATTGCCAACCTCAAGGGTGTGACACTCAAAACAGATGATATTGCCAATGCCGCCCTTTTTCTTGCAAGCGACGAGGCTAAATACATCAGCGGGCAAAATCTGTTTGTTGATGGTGGGTTTAGCATTGTTAATCCATCACTCACCATATTAAAATATCCTGAGAATCAATAAGTTACAAACTTGGATATATTATGCGAGTATATATCCATCACTCAACTTGTGTTATGCCCATGGTTAAGATATGTGTCACAGTCTATTATAATTAGGATAAGTGTTCGAGTCGTTATTGGATATGCGTTATCATTGTAAGGGTTATCCCTACCGGTATATATACCGAGCCATTATAATGAATGAAGTCATAGTTTTCAATCAAATAATATTCCAGCTTTCTTTTCTTCTTCTTAAAGAGCTTGCGCCCGCTTGAAGTGGTGCCTGGTGAGTGCTTATTCACTCACCTTTTCTTGTCCAAATTAAGACCAAATAAACTAAAAACTAACCCAAATTGCCAAAGATTGTGTGTTTTTGTGATTGTTAATGTGCAGGAACGGATATTTAAGAAAAAAAAATGAAAAACAACGAGAAAACGACAAAACCGAGCACGAGAATGGAATGAGAGTAAAAAAAGTCAAGCTGGGGATGTAAATGTCAAAGAATAGCTCAGAAAGTCAATATAGGTCCTTAAGAATGCTTAAAGTTCAAGAATATTCCCTGAATGAAGTTTGAAGAAATTTTCATTTTCAGTCCCTGAAGTTTTATCAATTGTCAAATTCAGCCCTTGAAGAGATTTTCTAGAAAAAAAGACAAGAGATGACAACATTGGTCCTTAGAGAATCAGGAAGTTACAACAAAGGCCCTTGGATCACAAATATGGGAAATGGCAGAATTGGTCCTCAAAGTTTTAGTTTTTTCATAATTTGTCCTTGTTTATTTTTACTAAAAGCTGAAATTGCAAAAGTCCAAGTCCAAGTCTATTACTAAACCAAGTCCAAAACTACAATAAACCCAAAACCATCCCAAATCCCAAAAACCATTAACCCGAGCCCACTAACCCTCGGTCAAAACACATCTCACACGGGTCAAACTCCAAAACAATAATAAAATAAAACATTCCCGCCCCCTTTTTACCCTTACCCAGAAAAACCCCAATCCTCAGGAACCCTAATTTTTACCCTTTCAAATTTATTTCGATTCAATAATAATTACCAATCATTGGTGCTTCTAGAAGCCACTTCACGTGCACTGAGCATGTCAAAGAGAATATTCATGCTTAGTCAGACCACGTGGACAAGTGGCAGCTGGTAATTGGACACACCACCTCATCAGGTAGCATTGGATTCCCATTCTAGACGATTCTGAGCACATGACAGAGAGTATACATGTAGATTGCCAACATGGCGGATTGGAGAGCTCCCATTGGCTCAACCACATCACAGATTTTGATCTAAGGGTCTTAAATGATTAGAAGAAGCACAGATGATCCAAGGGCTATCAATCAAGCTCCTGGGAGCTTCTGACATCCTCACCCCAAGGCTCACCCTCACTTATAAATAGAGTTCATTTTCTCCTCATTTGTATGTAGAAATGATATTAGAATATTTTTAGTTATCAAATTTCTGTATTCTCATCTTTCAAATTGTAATTTCATCTTTAATAAATAAAAGTTCTAGTTTACTTTTACTTTAAATCTGTTTTGTTCAATCATTTACTGTTTCATAGAGCTTATAATAATCTCATAATCTGTTTTCAGTTTTTGTTAAGCTTTTCTCAAAAATCACTTAAGTTTTCTATAAATGTACATTTAATTCTCATCATTACTCTTATAAAAATAAGCTTTAAAATCTGACAAGAGCTCCTTTTCTCCTGTCATACTTCCAGAGCAACCACTATCCATAATAAGATGATCTTTAAGCTCCTCTGCTGGGTTGCCCTGCATAAAAATGAAAAGGGTTAGTTTCTTTTAGGAACCCAAGCCATTACTGACTTGTGTTTCCCTTGTGGAGTAACATACTCAAATTCTTTGAGCATGTAATCACCACTGTTTTTAAAAATACTATCAAGAACTACTGTTTTTGATTCCAAAACTTGTGTTGAATTATTATCAACAACCCCTTTTTCACCCTTACTATCTGAAAGTACTTTGTCAGTCTCGACAGTACTTTCTTTCTTAACCCACTTAGTTTTAACTTTTGGTGTTGGGTTTGACTGTTCATTTCATCTTAGGTACACATCAGTAAACTAGTTCTTTCATTAGAATAGAATAGTTAAGCTTGGATCTCAGATGTGAAGTGTTATCTGATTAATATGGGGTGTTTGGATCATGACTGTTCTTTGTGTTGTTGTTGTTTAATTTCTGAGTTCTCTGCACACTTAGTCTACATTAGGTAAAATTAGCTCAGTCATTGCATAAAATCAGTAGGTATATACAAAAATAGTCAAAATTAGGTTTAGCTTTTGTTTACTGTTTGATTTTATGATTTCAGCTAGTATAATTGTAGTGATAGGTGCTTATTAGTGATAGTTAGCTTAATCTAGTTTAACATTAGCTTATTATATCATTTGGGATAAGATTTGATAAGAAGAAATTGGAATTGGTCAAAGTAATAGTGCAATAAAATAGTCAACTGGTTCAGCTTTGGTGTCTCACTGACATCTGATCTAGGGTAATATTAGTGGAGCAATTGTTAGATAATCATATGGCTTTTTGTATTTTTAGGTTCTCAGTAGTATAGTAGTTCTTTGTAGAGTAGGGCTTTAGAACCTATATGCTAATTCAAGTTAGGACCTGCAATTGTGCTTAGTTAATTATAACCTGAGCTTCTTTGTGCAAATTGAGTAGTTTTAAACTTGTGATAGTGTAACTCATAGTTTCTGAGCCTCTGGCTTATTTTGGTGCAACCTGCTTATAACTTGTGCTTATTTCAAACTGCTTATTGTTCAATTGTTGTGATTCTGAGTGAATCCTGATTTGATTTGAGTTTTTAATGCTTATTTGAGTATTAGAAACCTACTGTATAACCTTTAGAAAGTTTGGTGACAAGTGCTTATTATTAAGCACTTGTTACAAACTGCTTTTAGCCAATAAGCAATTTTTCAGATTATTTTTCTTTTCATTTTATTTTTCATAAATTTCAAATATTATTTTAGAGTTTTCCAAAAATTTTCAGGAATTTTCTCCCTAATTTGCTACTTTTCTCATTTTTATTAGTTTTTTTTAATACTTTTTAAATAAATAAAAATTCATAAAAAATCAGAAAAAGCTTTAAAAAATCCAAAAATAGTTTAGAAAATTATTTTTAGTTATTTTAGATTTTTCAAGGTTACTTTTACATTTTCTTTTATTTTTAATCATTTTTAATAATTCAAAAATAGAAATTAATTCATAATAAATAAATAAAAAGTCAAAAAAAAAAAATAAAATTCTTTTTCTCAAAATTATTTTTGGTTGTTTAAGATTTTTAGAAAATTATTTCAAATTTTTAGGAGCCTTTTTCATTTAGTCGTTTCACTTTTTAGTTTGAAACGTGATGTTTAAATTCACGTTTGATAAATCGTTTTACGTTTCTAGTTAAGTGTGCTTTGTAAGATTGTACATTCAGCCTTGTATCTTGTTTCTCATAAATATTTTAGTATAAAAATCACAAATTTCATTTTTTCTCTTTTTCACGACACGATTTCACGAATCGTTCACCACGATTCCATTCATCCTTCACACGGACTACGACTCGGGTCATCCGTATTTCATTCGAATTTCCTTGGACTTATATGATATATATACTATATTGATTCTCTCGAATCAGTGCCTACTATCGATACAACTTTAACTGGTCGTATAAATTGGTGCTCTCGTTGAGAGGGCAAACAAATTAAGGTTCAAAAAAAAAAAAAATAAATAAAATATAATAATAAATAATTGATGTTTATCGATCACTATTCATGAGCACTGTTCGCGAAGTTACTGTTCATCGGTATTGTTCATCAGAAAAAAATTTCTATTCTTCGAGTTTACTATTCATGTGGCATCGGGGAGTAGCGATCGGGATGCTCTGTTTCAGCTTTTGCAAACAGGTACGGTAGCCCAGTATCATTGTGATTTTGAGATACTTACAAACTGAGTATCGGGGATCTCTGAAAACTTACTTAAATCGTTTTATACCTCTGGACTAAACTGGCTCTACAATGTGCACTCTTAAGGTCAAACCCCACAACTTTAGGCGAAGTTTTTTCATTAGCTTGCATAATGGAAGCACGTTTTGCGGACCAATTTTTGGCTACAACAAGCACTACACTGAGTGGATATCAAGAGAAAGCATCTAACTCTTCTGTAACATTAGAAGTTGCACAAGAAGGTGTACCAAAAGCTACTACCGCTGCTGTCAAAGTTACAACGATTGAAGAGACTGTTAAGTTTTACATTCCAGAATTAGAAGAAAAAGAGACTCGAACGAAGCCAGAAAAGGAGAATAAACGAACAACAGACGGATGGAATCAATACAATTGAGGATCTTAACGCCTATTACTCACCTGCACTAATGGGGTCAGCTTATGGAAATACACATCTAGTTTTATTTATGGGAGTGTTGTGTCCATCCGAATGGAAAGAATGTAGAACAAGAATTCAAGTGCTACCACTATTTCCAATCGAGCTTGAGAACAAGTTGAAAGAGAGAATACAAATGTTCAGGAAACGTCTCAAAATTTGGGATCCTGAAATCAAGATTTTTTTTTCTTTTTCTGTTTTTTTTTTCTTTTTTTTAAGACAACACTTTGAGGACAAGGTAGTTTTTGAAGGCGTGGGGAGTGTTACGCCCATGGTTAGGATATTTGCCATAGTCTATTATGGTTAGGTTAAGTATTTAAGTCATTATTTAGGATATGTATTCGAGTCGTTATTGGATATGTGTTATCATTGTAAGGGTTATCCCAACCGGTTTATATACCGAGCCATTATAATGAATGAAGTCATAGTTTTATATCAGATAATATTCCAGCTTTCTTTTCTTCTTTTTTAAGGAGTTCGCGCTCGCTTAAAGTGATGCCTACCAGGGCAGATCTAGCTTATACACATGGGTATGCACGTCTATACCCTGTATAATTTTTTAGTAGTGTAATTTTTTTTTCTCTAATGTGACTATAAAATACACTAAAAATTTATGAGTGCATACCCTCTAAAACACACGAAAAATATGAGTGCATACCTTAATCTAACTCACCATTGTTTGAAAGGAAAGAAAAGAGAAGGAAAAAAAAGAAAAGAATTGGCGCACTATAATTTTGAGGCTGGCAGACAACACTTTGAAGAAGAAAGCAAATAAGGCATTAGGTCAAATAATGAGTTTATATTTTTCTAGCCCAATTATTGTAATATGGACGTATCCAACTATAAAGCCCAATTAGCTTAAATTACTATATATATTATTTGTCGTTTAAGACGGCGTCGTTCCACTACCAAACGACGTCACTCCAATGTTGGGCTCCTTTTTTTTCTTTTTTCTAGCCCAGTCCATTAAAGACACGAACCTATCCAATGACCTTGCCTTAGATATATGGTTACATACTTAGAACTCTAGAAACACGGACGGATAAACATCACGGACGGATAAACATCCGTCTACCACACGCTCCTCATTTTGACATCAAATGTAATTTCTCAGTCTCTTTTGTGTATGTTTCAGTAATCAACCACCTATAACGGTGGCCGTAAACAGCTAAATTAAATACTTTGGTTTACGGGATTTGTTCTTCGTTAGATTATTGTGGGTTTATGATAATTAGTTATATTTTGCACCATTTCCAATGTGGGTTTATGATATTTTGCTGTTTTTTTAATGTTTTGATTTATGGGATTTTTTTCTTCGTTAGATTATTTTGGGTCTATGACAATTAGTTATATTTTGCACCATTTCTGATGTGGGTTTATGATATTTTGCTTTTTTTTTTTATGTTTTGAATGCTTATTCCTTATATTACTATTTTCCTATAATTTTGTTGTTAAAATTGTACACGAAAAAAAAACAAAAAACAAAAACACAAAAAAACACGAATGTTAGGTTTGATATAAGCATAAATATTGATTTAGAATTCCTATGGGATGTTTGTTTCACCTCATTATTAGTCTTAAATATACCCAGAAAAGCTCATTTAAGCTTATTTTCAAACTTTCATATTGTTACCTTATGGCTTCTTTCGGTTCAGGTATGATGCGTTCAACCATTCACAGCTATTGTGACTTTTAGTACACTCATATGTATATGGTGATTGGTGAAGATACTGCGGTTCATGGGTTAATGTATCGGTGCCTACGAATAACAGTAATATGCAAGACCCTTATTAATATGAAGGAGTCAAGCAGAATTCTGCCAATTTTCGAGGAATGTATCCATGTTCAGGAATGTTAGGCGTGATGTTCTTAACGCATATACGTTGCTGGAGAATTGGCCCTCATCCATAGCCGCTACACTCCTTTCAGAACATTTTTTAGAATGCATTCTAAACTTTCTAGCAACCCTTGGTCTACTACCACGTTAATTATTGTTTTGTTTCTTGGAGTATAGTCAACTGTAAGCTATTTGTTCAACGTAAATAATTGTTTCATATAGTAACAATGTTTTAGTTTTGCGATTCTTATAACTTTTCTTTTGTTTATTTCATATTGTTTGGCCCTGTTGGAATAGTTACACTTATTGCATTCTCCGGGCTGACATAAGCTCAAGTATAGCCATTGTTTGGTAATCGTTTCTAAATGTAAGTACAACCACTTTTGAAATTAATTTTTGTTAAACAACTTTGTTACAAATGTTTAGTGTAATATACTCAATGTAAACCTAACCCACTATGTTTGACCCTTTAAGTATATACTATATAATCTGTAAGAGAATACTTTCGTTTATATCAACAAATAGTTAAGCATGGAATGGCTGCACCTAATGTGTTTAAGTGGCAGTTACACATGGTGTTGGGATGTAGTGCATATCCTACCTTTAACTAGCGTTTCATTCATATTACTTTTAGGAAAGCTACATAGTGATTTTCCTGTTATATAATTTCCAGATATATTTAGTGACTTTTTTTTGTTATCGATTTAGTTATTATGATATGACATCTTCTCAACAAAAGGACATGTTAGAACTTAGTTACTTAGGTATATATGTGTTACACATGACCATAGTCCTTATACATGAACCTACGGTTTTATGTCCTTCTTTAGCACTGTGTTTTCATGACCAAGTATTAACCATGAAACAGATAATATAAAAGGGTTGGCCTTTGATACGGGGGATTGTGCCCTCGCAACAGGTTTTACCTCTCAAGGGATCTTGAGAAGCTTGAAATCCCCGCTAGGCAGTGTACCTGATCGTTGTAGTATAGTATAGTGACAAGTACCAGGGGATTGATCATTCAACTCAGGAATAGTGTCGCTAGGATTAGAAAGCCTACTAAACTATGTCTAGAGGTGAGGGATGATTCTTTTTGAATTTTTTATATTTTATGAAAGCAAGTAAAATCTCGGGTTTTGAAGGAGTGGGCGGAATTAGTTGCTAGTCAACTAACCCAATTAACTACAGATGCAATCAAAATAAAATAAAAATAAATGAAATTAAACTAATGTGGTGGAAACAATAATGAGAAAAGATGTGTTTACTTAGATTTCATTACTCCCCAGATATCTTTTACCGGTTGATTAGCTTGTTACAATTGCATGGATGACGGGTTATATTCCTTAATACTAGTCGTAGGGCCGTGTACAATATTCCCTAACTCTATAAGCTCCTACTTCACTCTTATGTCGAGCCGACTAAAAGCTCCTAACATGGGATCACTAGAATTCACTTATGCATTAAATACAACCAAAAATCGTAGTACACCTCTGATCAAGTTTCTTCAGACATTCAAGCAAGTTACCAATGGAAGTCTGCCAGTTTTCTTAAGCCTAACATTGAATACAATCATCCAGAACAATTATAAACAAACCATCAACCAATAATCAACATCTAGGTTTCACTAAATCTAAGCAAACACAATAAAAACCTAGCCTAGCATGTTAAAAGAAAGACAAACATAAGAAAGAATCAAACAACACATAGACATATTGAATGATTATTGGAAGACTTATCTTTATTCATACATGGATGAAAGAAGGGTTTGAAACCCTTACAATATGTTGAAAATTCGACCTAGGGTTTGTGGTAAAGTTCCTGCTAATGTTCCATACTTTATAATGAAAAATTGGAAAAATACATATAGAGAATACATCCTGACGGCGTCATGCGGTAACTTCTAACGCTGTCAACTCGCCGCCAAATTAAGGGTCGTATTGCCTAGATCCAGTCTTAACGCTGTCATGTAGAAATTATGCTCTGGGACGTCACTTACATTTTGACACTGACGGCCTTGGTGACACCGTCAGGTCAATTACACTAAAAATGTTCTGGGGCGTCACGTGTATTTTCCACTTCCACCTCTTTTGCCAAGCTTGACGCCGTCATGTGTGAAGTCTTGATGTCGTCAGGTACTGTTCCCAGCAAAGATTTTGAGACTTTGTCGTTTTCTTCACTTTTATGCTCCAAAAACGTCCAAAATGCTTCCTTTCCATATTTCTTCTCAAAAGTACCTAAAATGACAAAAGGGACGATTTAGGGCAGTAATTGATTAAATAATCACGAATTCGGGCTTAAATGACCCCTTAAAAGCGGTACACTTTTCGCCTTATCAAATACCCTTACACTTGAGATTTGCTTGTCCTCAAGCAAATGCGCTTTTATTCTAATCAAAATACAAGTTAGGGGTCATTTAACAATAATATAAAAGTAACTACAACAAATAATCGTTCCACTAAAAACAAAAAATAAGCACGGAGGTCATATACTAGCACCTCACAAATAGTGTTTAGATACTCATATCTCTCGGGTGTAATAAAGTATATGTCACAATATGGAAATGGAAAACATCTCTCACTACCTGTCATAGCAAATACATTACCATAGGCTTGGGAAAGGATCAAACCTCCACCACTTGGCATAAGCACCTAGGATAAACTATCAAAGAGGTCTTTTAAAGGGTTATAACGTTAGGTGTAGGGATATGGAAAACACGGTTTTGTTGGATAAAGGCAATATTTACTAGTGGCGAATTAATCATCTTGGTCAATTACATGTATAATATGGCGTTGCTAAGCCAAGACTCGACTCGACTTAAGCTAATCAAATACTAAAAAAACATAAAACAAACATAGAATGAAACGGGATGGTAGTCCGTATGTTTTTTCTCTTTTTCTTTTTCTATTTTTTTTTCTTTTTGTTGATTTATCGATTTTTTTTATACACTCTTACCCTACCATCCAAAATAATACATCATAGGGAATTTGCGTTCCCCTTACACTTGAATTTTTACATACTTTACAATATACTACTCTAATGACTCGAATCAAGATAATCAAAACACTTGGAGTACTTTTTAAATCTTAACGCACATATGGGGGTAATATATGATGTCTTCCCCATTACTCAATATTACTAGTACTTTACCCATGAGTCCCAATCGTCCCAAAACAATATGTACAAGATATGACTCGACTTAGCAACCATATAATCAATTAGATAATTAACTAAGGGTTTAAACATGTAACAATAATGCACTAAGATGAGTGCATACAAGGGAGGCTAAGGCGATTTGGTTGCACATTTGGATGGATTGTTAACAAATTCTTCCTTTAAGTAAAATGCTTAAAGTTAGAAACGAAAAGATAGGCTCGAAGGGGTGTACTAGGGGTTTCGTATAATAAAAATGAGTACAACGCTAAGGTGTGGGAAAAATTAATTGACTTCGCTAGTCAAGTAATATGACTTAAATGGTCAAGTAATTACGATACGGGTTTAAACACAAGGGTGATCCTAATGCCTCTTATCATGTAGTAAATCCTACTACACGAATGTAGTCTCACTAGCGGTCTCTAGATGCATCACTAACGCAAGTTCTAGAATCTGAATACTACCGATACACTCATAAGCACTAATAATGAATGCTTTTCCTATCAAATCAAAAGGCGAACCTCACATATTTGGGTGGAAAATTTTTTAAGTGGTACGGTTTTGTGCTAGTCATACAACTTCTACCCATGAGACGCTTGTTAAGGCTAAAGTTTCACTCCTAAATGTTGTAAAAAAATTTAAATTTTGGCGTTAAATTGCCCTAGCAAGTATTTCTCTTAGTTTTATTACACACCTACTATCAGACAAACAAACTCAAGTGCAATTGTATCCTATAAGGTATCATCATTTACCCTCCCCTTATACTTAGGATGAACATTGTTCCCAATGTTCAATTGAAGGATGTAAAAGTAAAGCAGGTAAAAGATTGAAAATAAATACTCCCCTGATTCGTTCGGTGTGGATAGTGTGTCAACAAGGTTAGATCTTCCTTCAAGAAAATGAACGTTGAAAGCTTCTATCCAAAAATATAAATTATCTTATTGTCATATATAACCTGTTAAACCTGAGAAAACAATCAAGGCAAACCTCGCGTAAAATCAGCGGTAATCTATATATATACTAAAAAATCTTAGAAAACAAATAAAGATATAATGCTTGTGGAATGAATGTTTGCAGATTTCCTGGAGTTTATAAAACTAAAGAATCAACAAAAAGTTTAAGACTCCGGTTTAAACAAAACTCGCAAAATTTTTCAGAATTTTAGTACCTGACGCCGTCAGAATGTTCCTGGAAAAATCTTATGTTAAGTTTCTAGAAAATTTCTGAAAAAACTTATGCCTTATTTCCTAGAAAATCCTGCAAAACATCATTATGACTCGATACAAGCATTTGACTCTAACAATTACTAATATACATGCTCATTTAATATTGTAGTCAGTCACGCTCAATCTCGTTCTTATAAACAAATTTGGGTCTCCCCTTACACTTAGCTTTTGCAAAATACCTTTATATGTAATTAAGACGAAGTTAAAAACAAAAATAAAGGATTTTCACAATTTGTTTTGAATCATGATCCACAAACAATAAAAATAAAACATGCATACAGAAACAAATAAAATCAAATAAACAAACAACCAAACAAATAAATAAAGCTTGGGTTACCTCCAATAAGCGCTAGTTTTTGTTCGAGTCACGAGCCTAACTCTACCCTTATTTAACGGAAATAGGGGAGGTTTTTCCTACACTTAGGGTTAAGTGCGGGTGAAAGTAGCGATACACACCCTTAGGGTGGAAATATGCCACATGAGGTGAAGGGGGTGAGTGAATGGCTTCCTTCATCCTAAAACTACCCGGATAATATTGGTTGATGGGTGGGTCGGTTCCTCTTTTGTCTCCTAGATGTAAATCTAAGGATGGAAAGTTGTGTAAAGATTGAGGTTCCGGCTCATCAGCACTAGCAAATTCCTTAGAAGTAAGGGTAAGGTTATCACTATAAGTATTCAAACCTATATCCTCTAGTGGTGCTTGGTCCAAGGGTTCTACCTCCACTGGGATTCCTAAAGTTTCTTCTACTTCTTCCGGGTAAGTCACAGGCGCTGTGTGTGCCTCAAATGATGGTAAGACTTGTGGGGTACTTTGTGAGCTTATGTTATTTATTTCATCATTCCTTGTGTCAAGATCACCTATATCCTCAACATGTGTTTTATTATAATCTAACCCTAACATTTTCCCAAGTATCTCAAGTGCTTCTCTAGGCATCTCAACTTCTATATCCAAATCATAAGGATCATCCTCAATATTCTGACTGTTATATTCAAATTGCCCAAAAGATTCATCATCATCGATCATAAAACCTAGGTCTTTTTTATCGATGTGATCATGTTCGGATAAATCCTCCATCACATCAAGGTCACTATGTGTTCATCCTGTATTATGGTAGTGCCTAAAAAATGACATACAGCTAGGTGGCTCATACGAAACTATCCTAGGTGAAGACTCATATGGTGCATAGGTTTCACTAAGTGAGGCATTTTGAGGGGTTGATGGAGCTCCTAAGGTGAATTCTTTAAAAGTCTTATGCACTTGGCCTATTTTCTCAAGGTACTCAATAAAATCAATATAAGATCATGTCTTCCTCATTTCATTCCTCCATCTTGGTATATCCAAACTGGTGTAGTTATATTTTTCTGGTAAAACTCTAGTGTCGGACTTGGTGGATTCACGTTCTCTATAATGGTGAACGGAAGAGTCAATGGAAAGGTTTTCACGAACAAAGACACAAAGAAAAGATAGACTACGAGAAAGCTAATAAAAAGAAAAATAAAATCTCACTCGATAGGAATCTAATGAGTAGACCTAATAAAATAAATTCCAACCTAAGCAATAACTATTCCCCGGGCTACGGCGCCAAAAACTTGATACGGGGGATTGCGCCCTCGCAATAGATTTTACCTCTAAAGGATCTTGAGAAGCTTGCAATCCCCGCCAGGCAGTGTACCTGATCGTTGTAGTATAATATAGTGACAAGTACCAGGGGATTGATCGTTCAACTCAGGAATAGTGTCGCTAGGATTAGAAAGCCTACTAAACTAGGTCTAGAGGTGAGGGATGATTCTTTTTGTATTTTTTATATTTTATGAAAGCAAGTTAAATCTCGGGTTTTGAAGGAGTGGACGAAATTAGTTGCTAGTCAACTAACCCAATTAATTACAGATGCAATAAAATAAAAATAAAAAATGAAATTAAACTAATATGGTGGAAACAATAATGAGAAAAGATGTGTTTACTTAGATTGCATTACTCCCTAGATATCTTTGTGGAAAACTAGAAGGGGGGGTTGAATAGTTTTCCGTCTTTTTTTTTTCTAATTTTATGAAAACTTAGTTGTTTAAAACAAAACTTCGTTTCTAGTTTATGTGAGATCAATACTTGTATACTTATAAGTACTTATATCTACACAAGTAAATAATAACAATATGGATGAGTATGACTTATAAGAACTTATATCTACGCAAGTAAACAATAAAAATATAGACAAGTATTTTTACGTCCCTTTTTATTTATGAAAACTTAGTTTAGTTTTAAAGCCTAGTGATGAGTGCTCAAACACTCATCATTTTTAGTTAATCTGAACTGCAAAAACGTTTAAAAACACTCAGAAATGCATCAAAATACTGAAAATATTCCAAAATTGTGTTTTATATGTTTTAGATGCAAAATGAGCAGAAACAGATGAAAAACGCACAAAGTTTGCATAATTGGCAGTTTTAGTCCTCCAACTTTCAAAGATTGTCAAAATTAGTCCCTGGTCAAATTAATTCAAAGAAAAGTCAACTTAAGTCCTTGGGAATTTAAAAAGGTTCAATATTGGTCCTTGGATAAAAGTTTCACAAATTGGCAAAACAAGTCCCTCAAACTTTTGAAATTTACAAAAATGGTCCTTGGGTGTTTTTAAAAATGAAAAATCTATTTGTGGTCCTTGGATTATTGATATGTGGCAAGAAACACCCCTGGAATATCTTTGGAAGGTTGGCATGATCAGTCCCTAAAGTTTCAGATTTTACACTTGTGGTCCTTGTGCTTTTTCTTTAAACAAACCAAACGGACCAATGTTTATTTTCATTACCCAATCCAAAACAAATAAACCCAAAACCCTTTTACCCTACCCCCTGGCCCATTTCCTTCATAAGCCCACCAAAGCTTAAACTTAACACCCCGTATATTATTATACCCTGGGTCAAACCCTGGTCAAACAAACCCCCTCCCCCTCCAAAACCACTCATACGTGAACCCTACCTCCCCGCAATACCACTGCCACCACCCCAGGCCTTCATCATCACCTCCCCACTAACACTTTTGCCTCCCCTACCAAACAAACCACCTCAATCCAAAGCTTGCATCCATTCACAAGTTATTCACAGGCTAATAGCCAAAAACAAGTTTGGACGCCAAAACTAAATCAAGGGTAATGATATTGAAGACCCAATTGGACGGCTGAGATTGATTCATGAGAAGAGGACAAGACCAATGTGAAACCCTAGCTCTTCAATTTTATTTTTTTAGTATAAATAGAGATGGAAATGTAGCCTTGAAAGGCAGTAGGTAGTTAATTAGGTTTTAGTAGTTTAGACTAATTTTCAGTATTGTTTTAGTATTGCTTTAAGTCCTTTGTACCTTTTTTTTTATTCAATGAAAACTTAAGATTTCCTGTTAACTTCTTATTACTGCTTATTTTTACTTCTTATTATTGCTTATTTATGCTTATTCCCTGATATCTGCTGCTCAGTTATGTTTGATATTGCTCAAAATGTTCAGTTTGTTCTTAAATCAGTAAGTTGGCTTTTATATAGCTTAGCCTAATTTTAGTACTAAACAGCTTGATGAGGCGAAAAATGAACCACTTTTAGGGGGTCATTTAAGCCCGGAATTGAACTTATTTGATCAAATATTGCCCTAAATCATTCCTTTTGTGATTTTAGGTACTTTGGGAGTGAAATCTGGAAAAGGAAGCAATTCGGACGTTTTTGGAGCATAAAAGTGAAGAAAACGCCAAAGTCTTAATTTTCCTTGCTGGGAACAGTAGGTGACGGCGTCAAGAAGGAATCCTTGACGGCGTCAAGAGCAATTTTCCATGACGACCCAGTACAGATTTGACGGCGTCACGAAGTAGGGCGTCAAGAGTAAAATTCATGACGGCCTGGAAATGCACAACACATGACGGCGTCAGAAGTAGATCAAGGCAGTCCGAGAAGAGTTTTGGCGCCGAGGTGACGGCGTCACAAGTTTGGTCTTGACGCCGTCAGACCCCTTTTCCTATATATAGTTTTCTAATTTTCACATTAAAAAGAGAGAAGTTTTGGAGAAACCCTAAGTACGAACTTGGTGCGAATTTTACAGGTTTTTCAAGGGTTCTAAGCCCTTGATACATTTCATGTGTAATTAAGATAAGTGTTCTTTTAATTCAATCAATATGTCTATGTGTTGGTTATCTATATCTTGTTCTTGTCTTAATTCAATCATGCTAGGCTAGATCTATCTTGTGTTTGCTTAGATCTAATGAAACCTAGATGTTAATTATGTGTTGATTACTTGTTTATACTGAATGAATTTATATGTTAGGCTTAAGAAAACTGGCAGATCTCCAATTGGTAACATGCTTGAACGTCTTAGGAAACATGAACCGATGTGCACTAGGTCTTTATTGGTTGTATTTAATGCATGAGCCACTGTTTATAATCCCTATGGTTGTGCTGGGCATGGTATAGGAGGAGATAAGAGCTCATAGAATTGGGGAGTTAAGTGCGCCACCCCATGAATGGTATTAAGGAATACAATCCGTCATCCATGCAACTATAACAAGTAATTAACGTGTAAAAGATGTCTAGGGAGTAGTGAAATCTAAGTAAACACATTTTCTCCACTTACTGCTCACAACCTTAATATAATTTAGTTTATTTTCATTTCTAGTATTTTATTTTGATTGCATCTTTAGTATTGGGTTAGTTGACTAGCAACCAATTCCGCCAAAATCCTTCAAACCCGAGATTTTTACTTGCTTTCTAAAAAATATAAAAATACAAAAATAATCATCCCTCA